>JARHVA010002091.1:600000-807500 GCA_037957365.1 Torreya grandis | reverse complement strand
GCCAGTCTATTTTCATACCCTTGTATCTCTACACTTATGCTCCTATAACACCATGTTGTTTCTATGCCAAAATACCAAAATACTTATCCAAACTTTGGGGTCCAATATCACCCCACATGATGCTCTTATTCTATCCCAAACTAAGTCTTGGTTGTGGCTTTCACCAAAAATTTAGGCCCCGGTAATATATATATATATATATATATATATATATATATATATATATATATATATATATATATATATATATATATATATACACCAAAATACTTAGCCAAAATTTGGGGTCCAACATCTAGTTATATAAATAAGAAATTAAAATAGACCTAACTTCCCACAACATGTTACCCATTCCTCAAGCCCTGTTATAGAGCTATTAGTATGTTGTGAAGATTGGGTACTTGTGTGAAAAAGTAGATAGCACTAAAAAAAAAAAATTCTCCTTTTCCAGTCTACTAGCCTACCACACCCTAATGGACCTCAAATCTATTATGAGTCCATGTATGGATTTTGATCTTCAATTAAAAAAATAATATGTTCTATGAATCATTTATTTTAGTATGATTTGACTATTAAGATTTGTATGTTGCCTTTTGTATCCTTACCTTTTATTTAAATGATTTGGCTTTTAATTTCTATGGAATTTTTATGGATTTTATGATTCCTCATCCATATGGATTTGGAATAACCAATATAAGTGATAAAATTGATTCACATGAATGATCTTTAGAATTTGGTTTAGATAAAGCTAAGTAGCCAAATATATGATTGACTAAACAATTGGGCTTACCTAAGAACCACTATGTAATCTCAAGTTTCAACCATATGTATGTTAGTATGTGAAAGGAAGGAAAGGAATAAATTGATATCCAAAGTAGATCAGTAAAATAATATTATACTAAGATGTCTTGTTTTTTAACTGATCATGTGGTAAAGAAAGATTAATAAGGAAAAAAAGGTTGGTATAACCAAGTCATAATAATTATTATTTGAGTTGTTGAGATAAGGTAGCAGATAATCATTTAGAAAAGACAAAGACATTCATGAAATAAATGAGCTCATAAGTATAAGTGTAAAATAATTGAAAGAACAAAAATAAGCCATAATAAAATATGAAAGTAAATGAAACCATATACAACACATAATGAATAATATAAAGATACATGTGAAATGGACAGGTGAAACTAGATTTGACACATAGTCAAATGATATAAGATATATAAAATTGGATCACAAGTCCATTCTAAAATCATATTGAAGAATAAAGTGAAGGAACACCATGCCATGTTTACAAATACTAATAAATTTATCCATAAATGTTATCCATGACATATAAAATATATCTATGAAGTTAGATCATAACAATAGCCAGAGTCTCATCTATCCTCATGGAAAGTTGCATAAATACCTCTCTCTAAATTTCCTTGATAGAATATGTAGGAATAACTAAAATATCATTCTCATGAGGACTCTTGTGTATAGAATAATCAAGGAGGGAATAGATGTTAGAATAGGAATGGTATTCATGGTATAGGAAGGTGAAACAACCAGTGGAAAAGGAACCACCAATGGGAAAGGAACCATAGGTGAAGAATAAGCCACATGTGAAGAAGGAGGAGCCTTATTACATGGGAAACCTATCGAAGGAGAAATAGCAGGTGAAGTAATCATAAGAAGGTGATCATGAAGATATTTCTACAAAATGTGGCAAAGATCAATATGATGGGTACCACACTAGTGCCAAATAAAATATACCTCCCCATATTTAGGGATATACTTACGTAATAACTTAGGAGGAGGTATAGCCTTATCTTTGGGTTGAGCAATGGAAGGATGAAATATGTCAATATATTACCAAAGCTAATGATAATGGGTGTAATAATGATTATATATGCCATAGAAGCAACATATATGCTTGTTAGTAGACTTTGGGGGTCTACTAATGGAAGAGGTAGAAGGGGAACCTGAGGAAGGATGATATAACTAGCAGTCTTTGGTCTAATGTGTAGAAACTTTGTGAATATAACAATAAGTTTGGTTGGCTCAATTGGAGGCATGGGCTCAAGTTATGGCAAAGGAAGAATGCCATTTCCAAGGGAAGGTAGCATTGGTTTAGAGACTAGTCTAGGCTCATTTAAAGGTAAAGTAGGATCAAAACTAGGATGAGCCTTAGTTAAAGGTAAAGTGGGAGTAGGAACCAAACTAGGCTCAGTTGAAGGTGAGGTAGGATATGCATAAGGCTTAAGAGTAGTATCTAGAATATATAGGGGAAGTAAACTATAAGGATATTGGTATCTAAAAAAATAATAAGGATCAATCATGGAATGAACCATGAGCATGATTTTAAGAGGCTCTAATGAAATTGTATGTGTACCATGCAATTGTTCCATCTCTACCCTATGAAAAGTAGGAAGAATACTATAATTAGGCACTATGAAAGAATGATTTTTATAAGACAAATGAAAATATTAAAATAAATAAGTATGATATTGAAGAATCTTATCATCTCTATCTTGGATAAGTCCTAAAAATGGATCATTTAAATCATAACCATCATCATAATCAGGTGTATGCAGGTTGATGGTACATGTAGTTATGATCTTTTCATTATAAGTCACATGATTAATAGAGTATCTAATATTGGTTAAGACCATAGGTATATTATCGATAGGAGGTTGATATGAGTGAGGATTCTTGGGTAATGAGATGAGGGGATAGATCATAAGTTTTGATCTTGAGGTTAATCTCATCCAACTCATCATCATTGAAATCTAGGAGGTTAGGTTGTATGTTCTCAATGAGTTTTAGGTGACCATTGTAACCTCAGGTAGAATTTATAAGATAATTGAAATACTATGATTAGCTAAATGGGATACTAGGTAAGGGTTCAAGGGTATGAATTTTAAATATGCCACATTCTTAGAATTGTTAAAAATTCTAAGCGTTTGTGTCTCCTTAAATCTTATAAATAGCACCATTATATGCAAATTTGATTTATTGTCACATAAATGAGGTGATATCCATCATACGATGAGTCTAAAGTATACAAAAATAGATTTTATAATAGAGGGTAAAGTTAAAGATCATAAATTTCACCTGCACAGTGATAGGAGGGATGGTAATAAGAAGTTGCACACACCTAAAGGAGTCATTTTCCTTATATCATAACCTTTACATGTGTTATGTGTTTACTTGATATTGCACTTATAATATCCAAAGTTTTTAATGAAATTGAGGGAGGTGATGCAAGTACCTAAACCCTCATCAATAAAATCATGCTTAACTTGGATATCACCAATTTGGATGCTAATAAATAGGGGAAGATATTTTTCACCAAGAAAAATCTCATCTAGAATCATGAAAGTGATATGAAACTTAAGGAAAAGAGAAGTGTATATTGTTTCATCAACATGTATGGACATCTCTTCACATTATTGTAGTATAATGTCTTTAGACCCAGATAAGGTAGTTTTGCATCCTACAAGGGGAGGATGAGGGATGTTCATTTAAAGTAATAATTTCATCAAATGGTTATGATGATGGGGGTAAGTTTGCATTATTTATAATAAAGGTATTTTAGATAGGAGATAATAAAATTCTACAATAGGGTCCCATTCATCATAACCCATGGGGGAGTTTCTAGATAGAGGTGCATAATGTTGTAGGAGCTCTTGGGAAGGAGGGTTCAAAGTGAAATCAAAATTGTGTTGGTAATATGTAGTTGGTTTAGTTTGAGGATAAATAAGTTAATTATCTTTATATGGTGGGTTATTTTATTTAGGTATTTTTAATGATTGGTTTAGATAAATACTATTGGAAGGTTGAGGAATGTTGTCTATGTATGTAGATGTTAGGGAATAGTAGAGATAGTGTGAGAGGTATTATCCAGTTGAGATGTCAAAGATGATTCTTGGAAATTTCTAAGGTCCTCTATCCCTAGCTCCATGAGATTAGGTGGGGAAGAGTCTTAAATGATGTGAAATGTTAGAGGCATTTGGTGTGTGTGTGTGTGTGTGTGTGTGTGTGTGTGTGTGTGTGTGTGTGTGTGTGTGTGTGTGTGTGTGTGTGTACACTAGATTAGAGTCAATAACAGTAATACCTTTCACATGTTATTCATATTTACTATATACATTTAAATTTTATGGCTTCATTTATCATCACTAATATTACTATTAGTCAACACTAATTCTATTTATCTCATTTGTTTCTTCTAATTTCATCCTAATATCACGTCGTCTAGTCATTTATCTAACATCCCCCTTCATTATTCTTCATCCACTAGCCTTATATTATCCCTATCAACCTATTAATTCTTCTAATCATATCTTATCCACTAATTAATCCCACTTGTCTATTATATGGGAATTTTAAATTCCAATCCCACTTACCCTAGCCTATTCCTAAACTTTCCTACATCCCTAGTCCTTATTCACCAATCATAATCATTTATTAATCTTGCTTAGACCCTAATGGATTCTAGAATTATTTAATTCTATAATCCTCTCTATCTTATCCCCTTTATCTCTAAAATCCTCTATTCTAGAGGCTTCCAAGGAATTTTTAATTCCTTGGATAATCCTCCACCATTGATCTTCTTTATTCCAACTTTGAATATTGGCCATTGATCTTCCCTTTATGGCCTATTTAAATCTACCTCCTCTCCATTTTCAAACTAATAAGCATTCTCATAATCTCTTTAAGTCTTCATGCTATCATTCAATCCATGAATCTATGTCATCCAAATCTCTTGATCAAGCAAACATCATATTATCCATAATCTAAGTCTTTGGTAAGTAATATATAATCCATAGTTAATTAATATTTTATTGTTTTGATCTTGATCTAGAGCACTTAGATTTTAGGATCTAATGCAAGTATGAATGTTTCATTTTTCATGACACTTTATTTCTAAATGGATCTATATTTTAATGGTAGATTGATGTTTTGAGTTATTTTGGTTAACTTTCACATCCAAATCTATTTTCTCAAAATTTCCATCTTTCATTTACCATTTTTCTATATGCTTATATATATGAGATATGGATTCAATATACTATAAATAGTAACTTAACACAAAACTTAAAAAACCCATCAAAGGGATAGAATATGGAAGCAATCAGAATTATAAGAAGGCTCTTACCATCACCTTGCTCCTCTTGTCTTCCCTCCAAGATCTTCAAGTAGATTCTCCAATTGTTATTGACTTGCTTGTGGGATTGCATGATAATGGTGGCTTCAACATAAATGGGTTAATGGATTCTTGGATGCAAGAATAGTGTGGATGAAATGGGAGCATGAAAGCTTAAGAGATTAGATATATGCATACAAGTTTCAAAGATTTCAAGTTAGTTCAACCAAGGTCCATGCTTGGTTATTTATAGGGTGGTTAAGGAGAATTAAAATCAATTTTAAATTCATTAGAACTATAGTTTAGAGAATTATAGAAAGAGTAGGCTCTATATTTAGAGGATTCCAAATTTTATTAGAGGTTAATAGGGATTAGTTAGGGGTTTAAGGGAGGTTTAAGGATATAGGTGTGTAGGAGAGGTTAAGGATATATTGTCTAGGGGGTAGGTAAAATATATTTGAATTTTAAATTGGCAAGTGAGGCCAGTGGTTAGTAAATGAAGTGGGATTAATTATTTAATGGAGTGTTAGTGGGATAATGAAGGGATTAATATATCATGGGGGTGTAATAAGGTTAACATGATGTAATAAATATATGATAGGGAATGAGATTGATTTATTTATATTAGGATAATGGTTAAGGGATTAATTATGATAAATAGCCAGATTAGTGGAATAGTTTAGGCAAGTATGTTTAGGTGTATACATTTAATTCATTAGTGAGATAAATAAGACTTTAAACATTATTTTTGGAAGGAGTAGGATTTTCATTACTATTAAGATGAACATTAGCTTGATTTGAAGATTTATTTTTGTTTTGTATTTTATGAGCTTTAAAGGCTATGTCATATTCTTGTTCGAATTTACAAATGAGTGATTTGTGATTATATTTTGGGATAAGAAGGAAATCCATATCTATATTATGTAATTGTCTACAAGTCTCATGAGATTGGCCCCAACTTGCATGAAACCAACAAAAATTGTTCAGATCGTACCATGTTTTCATTAGATGAGTGGGGTCAAGGTCTCATGGCAGAGGCCTTGGAAGATGCTTTTAAATCTTGACTAAGGATAATGGTTTGTGGAAATTAATGTTGTTTTTTGATAGAATATAGGATTAGGAGCGTTATTTTGAGGGGGATCATGTTCTATAGTGATGTTGGGAGTGATGGCTTGAATGTTGTGAATAGTGTCATAAGTATCTATGACACTATCATTTGTAGCATGATAAAAAAAAATTTAAGGAGCATGTGAGTGCCTATAGTGGGTTGAGATGGCTCAAATTGGCACATGAGAAAATCATTTCACTTAACTTAGTTAAGGTATTCTTCCAAATTTCTTGAAGAGAGAGTCCTAACCTGATATTTCAACTTAGGGTAGAGAGAATTAGTAAATACATGAAAGAGATTATCATCTACCATGTTATTCTCATGTTTATTAGACAAGTTCATCCATATTTTGATGAAAGCTTGTGCCATTTTGGTTTCAAGTTGATTACAATTTATGAAGTGAGCTAAGTTATTCTTAAGGAAATCATTAGTTTAGAACTCTTATACTAAGGTGTTAACCAAGTGTTCCCAGCTAGTGATAGAATGGGATTTTAATTAAGTGTACCAATCTAAATCATCTCTTGAGAGTGTTTTAGATAATAGTTTGGTAGAATCAAAGGTATTAAGTTTAACCCAATATTTATAGAGATTAACAAATCTTTTTAAATGTAATGTGGGATAAATAGACCTATTATAGTTGATGGTAGGTGTGATACCTCCTATGTCAATATTGGCAATTTGAGGTACAATAGGTTAATTTTGGACATGTTTAATCATTTTATTAATGAGGGGTGGTTTAAGAAAGAGCTTACCATGGGAATACCTAAGGGGGGAGGGGGCATTTGGATTTTATGCTCCCCATAAAACCTTTTGGGGTTGATTTTGAAGGTGAATGAGATGGTTTTTCATTTGCATCATTTAATTGGTGTTATTAGTTTGAAAAGTAATCACTTGATTGAGTGCTTATAATAAAATTTGATGAGTTTGGTTAGTATTTTGACTAGTGTTCATATGTAGAGCATTGGTATTGGTATTAGTGTCTTGGGTTGCACTATGAGTAGTAGCATGTGCCACACTAGCGGTGTGAGAAGCATTGGTATAAAATGAATCACTAGTCCATGATTAGAATTTGTATCAAAATAATTATTAGTAGCATGATTAAAATTTGTAGAAAAATATGCACTAGTGGAATGTTTAAGGAGGAGGGTCTTTGGAAAAGTCCCACTAGTTGTTGAACCTACCATGTTAGTGGAGATACTTGGCATGGAGGTTGAAGAGGTCATAGAAGAAGAAGTCATGGTGTGGGAAGGAGTTAAAATAGAAGGGAAGGGTTAAGAAGCAAATAAAGTATCTCCCCCAAATCTGTGAGAGAAGGTAGGGGAGGGTGAAAGAGGTTCTTATACTTGAGAACCTATCATAAGAATATAGATGGTTGAAGGGTCCTTTCCTCTATGTTGTGGAAATTAATTAATTAATAAAAGAATTTCAAGAATGTGATATAATTGATGTCCATATTATAAGGTTAATAAAGGATTATGAACTGAGGGTGAATGAGGATGAGTCCCATAATTGGTAGTGTAATTGGTAATGTGCACATTGCTTTCATCTAGAGTGGAAGCCACAAGCATTTATTTGGGAAAAATATTAGAATGGGTAAGAATCATCATGTTTATTGGATTAAAATTTATATTATATTCAAATAATATATTCATGATGATAAAAAGAGGCAAAAGATGTGAACTAGTTGACTATGTTCTATAAACCAAGGAATAGAATAGAAAATAAGAGGACATAGTCATATAGGTAGACTGTGTACTATTGAATAGGGAAAAGAATAGAGAAAAATATGACACAATTGTATAATGCAACTGTGTACTCCTAAATAAGAAATAAGGAAATAAATAAGAAGACATATTTTCATAGGTCTATTATTTACTACTTAGATAGGGGATTGAAATAGAATATAAAGAGACACAATCAGATAGTCTATAGGTAGATAGTGTGTTGCTGAATAAGGAAAAATGGAGAAAAAGAAGACATAGTTATATAATTCAAGTGTGTACTTATAAATATGAAATAGGGCAAGAAACAAGAAGACATAGCTAGATAGGTTGACTATTGTTCTACTTCGATAGGGGATTGAATTGGAATATAAAGAGACATAGTTAGCTAAATCAATAATTTAATATAGGTAGATATTTTAAATAGTCTATAAGAGACTATGTCAATAGGGATGGAAATGATCTATAGATAGAGAAATATTTTTAAAAATAATATCTAAGAAAAATAAATTAAGCATACAATTAATTGGATCACTGTGATTGATCTAATTGGAACACAACACAAACCTTACACCAACACTAGCTAATGCCAGATTTATAATACAAAAAATAATGGTCAAAGAGAAAGAAACAAATTGAAAGTAAATGTTAACTAATTGGTCATTCCTAAGTTTTATTAAGTTATAATGAAATTTGAATATAATGTGATTGGAAGTTGGTTGTAATAAAGAACTAGAAAGTAGTCTAAAGATGGTTTTAGGAAGTTTAAGCTGAAAGGGATATATATTGGTGATGTTATTGGCTTGGTATTATGACATACCACCTCACTTCACAATCCCATAGTGATAAGGGTGTTGGGTTATTTATAAATATATACCATCAACCATGTATTTATACTTGGATAGAAGACCAAGTCAAATTCCTCCTTGGTAATGAAATCCAAATCGGTAGACCTTGGGAAAATAAATGTTTAATGTTTTTGTGTGTAAAGTGGTTTGAATGTGTGTGCAAAAGAGAAAAATAGTGTGACTAAATCAGTAATTTTAAAATCCACTTAATTAATCTATGTTTGTTACTCTAAGCATGCAAGCAATTGAAAGCAAAGGTAAATTAATTACTAGCAAAAAGAGGTTAATTTAGTCATTATGAAGAGTATAGAATTAGTTTTAGGTAATATTATATGAAAATAATGTAAAATAGAGTTGACTAGGTCACTACTATTCTATGGAAGTAATATCTATAAGAACATATTCGAATGGGTTGACTATGTCTTCTAGATTGAAAGTAGTCTACAGAACTATGTCAAGTGAGTTGAGCTAATTAGATATAGGGTTACAGTTTTACAAACTACAAAGTTGTGAAAAATAGTACTAAAGGATAAAAAATAAAATAAAAGAGAAGGTAAGAATGAACCTTGATGTGTTTGAAGATGTTTAGATTTGAAAATTTTATATTGTGATGCTTAAGTATTGATTCAAAAAAATTGCTAATAGAGTTGACTGGCTCGATGGAATATGATAAACCTATGTGCTAAAAAATAAGTTGAGAATAGAGTCAACTAGATCAACTATGTTTTCAGACCTCTATGTTGAAAGAGGATAATTATGAATAGCTAGTTTGAATATGTATGTAAATCTAGTATTGAATAAGAAGATAATGTTGAGCTAATCAATCTAGACACCTATATTTGGAGAATACCTAAATAAACAAAATAGAATTGTTTTGGAGTGATTGTGTGTTAAACCTACACATAGACTAATAGAACTATACCAACAAATTTGATACAGTACAAAAAAAATAGAAATATATAATATGATGATAAAATGAAAGCATGAAAGAAAACCTACAAGGGTATGATTCACTTCAGGTTCACTAGAATGTATATAAAATTAAATTCAAATAATCTATTAATCAATCCTTGATCAAAGAAGATAAATCCTACTTACACTTCCCATTGTTGACACATTAGATATTTTGGTTTATGATTAATATGGATCCATTAGACCTAACCAAGGGATCTCTTACCATAATAGCATCACTAGATAGGGTTATAAAGCCTCTAGTCAAGCAACATTGTGTAATAACCCTACCTAGATCCTATGTCTTCATATTCACAAATTAAATGAAAAGTAAATCAAAATCTAATCTAGTGCTTACCAAATCTTGTGGCATAAATTAGGGGTAATAAACATAAAAATTAAACATGCATAGAAGATATATACTCATGTCAATGTATAAGAAATCCTAATTCATGGGAGATAAGTACAAATGTAAATATATCTACTCTTACAAAGGAATAATAAATTTATAAATACTTGAGTTTGAATACAAACCCATTGAACCTCAATCTTTCCCTTGGCCAAGGTGCTTCATAATAGGTTATTGTGTATGTTGAAGAAGATAAGGATGGATAATAGACTATTTTTTATCCAAATACCTCCTAATGAATCCCAAGTTTTCACAAGATAATATTCATATCTCCAAAAAAATAATTGGAACCCTAAGCTATGATCCTCAAGTAGAATGGTGGATAAGCAGATTAGTAATATATTATTCTTCTTATCTCTTACGTCTAAATCATGTAAATATATGTGCATATATAGTTGAATATAACCCTAAACCTTTTTTAATTTTTCATTTATAGGGTCATCCTAATCAACTTTGTATCATTAATTGATAAAAATAAGTTAGGTTTTAGTCTAGGTCATCTAGAGACAACGTGCTTTTAAAAATTGGGATACATAGTCAGCCCAAGTTGACAATGTAATACAATCCATCAAAAAGGTTTTTAGGCTTAACTAGGTGTTAATGAAGGTAGTGAAATTCTTGGAGAGTGTGTAAAAGAGGATGCAAGGCTTAGGGAAGTACATCAGAGAAGATTGTTTAGATATCAAGTGTTAGTATAATAGACAACAGTCCTGTGAAGCACCAATGGTCTACCCACCCCTTTCTCGATACACCCTTTAAGGTATGTACTCAGATATATTGAGACTTGATAGGATCCTAAAAGATAGAAATCATTAATAATTGATAAATTTTGAAAATATTATGTATACACTCTCCAAATCTATAAAATTGTACTTATAAAACTAGGTTTATTTATATGCTAAAAAAATATTGCTTTGATGGATTAATATTTGTGTTATTTTTTCTTAGCTGACACTATAGTTAGAGTTTATGAAAAGAAGCAATATTTTTTTAGAGATGTCATTTATGTTGTAGTAACTCAATAATACTTTTTTAATTTAATTATCTATAACTAAAATAAAAATATATATATTCTTAGGTTAGTGTAGACACTATTTTATGGATTTGTCATTACCACACCTACCTAGCACATTAACTTTGACTGATTATAATAATTATTTTAATATTATTATGTTATGTGGATTTTATTATAGATATTATTCTTATGTTTAGAATATTATTTATTTGTTTAATTTGAATAATAATAAATCCTACATTATTTAACGAGATTATGTTATCTTTTATTATTGTCAACTATATTTGGATATTGTTGATGTCTATTTGGAGGTATTATAGGTACGTAATAGATATGCATAAATTAGATGTAGAAGTTGGGTGATTATTGGAAAATACTTAGTACACAATTAAAACACAATAGTGATGTAATATTAACCAAAACCTAAGTTGAACCTTTATTTTGGTCATTGTTTTTACAGCTATGTTTTCAATTTTGTTTAGATTGTCAATTAGTTGGTTTTTGTGTCATCATTTTTATTTTGTCTCTTTATTATTGAGAAATCAATCAGATAGTTTGATATGAATGTGATTTATATTCACATCCAAATATAGTTAAATAAAATGTATGTCACTCAAATATCATGAAATCTTGGATGAGTTCTATAATCCTTAAATGACATGATAGGTTCAGGTTTGTGTATGAAAATGTAGTGAAATACTAGTGGTGGAAGGTCAGTACCATGATTATTAAGTCTAAAATCAGACAAAGGTAAATTTTTTATTTTTTTAGTTTAATTTAACTAATGAATATTAATATGAGTTAATATAGTCCACAAGGGACTAGGACTTATATTGATAATGTTAGGTTTATAGCTTGAACCATAAGTCATGAGACTTAGGTCAAGGTCATGATGATTAAAATACTTTTAACATGCATCAAAACCTAAGATTTTAACTTGGGTCAATGGTATAGCTAACGAAGTGAGTTAAATGAAACAACCATGAGTGAATAGTTGACTTTACTAATGTGATGACTAGGATTTATCATCATTTTGGAAGGCTCTCGATTTTTCATGGTAGCATGCATGAGGCTTTGGAATCATGAATGTAATATGGGAGCTCTTGAATGGAAAACCTATGAAAATATAGTATGATATTTTGATGCCATGTCATGCATGATTCAATAAAAATATAATGAAGTGGGATTTCCATTTAGCAGAACTCATAGTTATATCAAAGGGGATGATCACTTCCAAGGATAAAAAAATAATATGGAAGAAAAAAGAGAAAAAAGAAGGATGGAGAAGTGTGGAAGCATATAAATAAAGAAAAATGAAAATCATGTAGGCCATAACTCTTACTATTTCATTACATATATAAACAAGTAAGTTCTATCTTTTAAACTTGAAATGTTGTAATAAATATATGCATTCATTGATATGAATAATGTTAAGTGTTTTAAAATGGTTTTCTTGTATAACCTATTCTTCATTGTGAATGGCATTGGGTTGGGGTTATATCATTTTGTGTACTCACCCATACAGAAAAATGAGTAACTGATAAAAGAATGCAATGAACTAGTTAGATTGCTTGGTTGTTTAAGATTTGACATTTTTATAGGTTTTCTTTACTTGGGTATAAGCCCTAATTTTTTTGGCATTTTACTTATGAGCATTTTGAAGTGTTTACTACTGTCTGAAACCCTATTTAATCTTATCTTATGGAATTTTGAATCCTAAAACCCTAGGCTATGGTTAGTATTTCATCACTAGTGTGTATTGGTTGGGTGTTGTGTTCTTGAGGCCAAGTACCCACTTACATCTCTAACTGATGGTTGGGGTGGATATGGAAACCTATCTATGGTTAGGCTTATCTTGGTCATGCAAATGGATTTCTATGAAACGCTTCTTTGAGAAAGATGTCATGTTTGAAATCTTGCTAGAAAAAAGTACAATATTGTTCTAAGTAACTAATATGCATTGGTATTAAATTTACAATGATGGTTATGTTTATATTTTCCATTTTATAGAGATACTTGTAAATCTAGGTTGATTCATTCATAGTGTAATATGAATAGATGCAGGCTATTGGAAAGTTGCAATGCATGTTTATATGTTTTGAAGATGTTCTTTTTGGAATTAAAATGACTGAGAGTAGGGTTGAATCCATCTTCAATACTTTAAATAATTTACTTAAGCAATCATATATCATTTAGACAATCATGTTCCTCTTTAGCAAACATAACCATCAATCCATAAGAACATGAAACACATAAACATAATGTGTATGTAGGAAACCCTAAAGGGGAATAAAACCCATGTAAACATAGCTTAGATAACTTTTACTATAATACCATGATTCAAATTTAGTTGAGTACCAACCTAACAAGGAGCACTAACCCCTAAATTTATCAAGCACCAACTTGACTTTAGTAAACACCAACTTTCTAGGAGGATACAACCCCCTTGTTGATCAATCACCCACTTAATAAAAACTCTAAAACTATCCACCTTGATATTATTTCCCTCTCACAACTGATGATGGTCTTATTTTTCTCTATCACACTCAAATCTACCTCTCACACAAGCAAAAATTGTCATTTACCTTCTTCGCTCAATTAGCCCTTATATGGCTTGAAACTATCATGAAAGTACTCATGAAACCTTTTAGATGTATATGATTGATTTATATAATTTTTTATATGTTTCACCACCTATTTAAACTCACATAATCCTCTTATTATTTGCTTCACATCTACACACTCAACTCACTTCTTTAGGCCTAAAAAATTCCTAGTATATATACTAGACTTTTCTTGTTCATGATCTTCTTAGTCAGCCAAAAAATATTATTCTCTTAGGTAAACCAATAAATGTATCTAAAAATACTTCATATACATGGATAAAATTTTATTTTATTCCTTTTATATCTAACCTTTCTCAAATAGACCTTATCTCTCCTTTAGGTCTCATGGAGACCTAATCTCATTAGGCCTAATTAGCACACATTGCCCTTTGATATTTTTTTATAACATTAAAATACTTTACACAAAATAGGTACATCATATTTCATCCCAATATACATTTTATAAACTCATCTAGGCTCTATAATATTTTTTAACTCAAATCACTGTTTGGAGCACATCATTAGAATAGTTCATATTAGCCCTGTGTAAACCTAGAAAGTTTGTATTAAAACATTGAATTAAAAAAAATACAAAAAAACATGTATATATAATCCTAATGACCTTATATTCATTATCATGTGCATTAGACCTCACAAATCAAGGCAAAAATGCTCAAACCCTTCTCTACAATAAGTCCACTCAGAACTACCAATTGGTCCCAAAACACAATCTTGGAACCTTGAAAATTTTACACACATATTAACACTATTAAGGTATTAAAATTCATTATTATGATCTTAAATTATCCTTATATCAAATTCCATAAAAATTATCACAGACACACATGACCGTTATTGGTCTTACAGACCAATCTGTTGACCTCCTTTCTCATAGACCTTAGTCAAATAAGCCATTTTGAATTTAATGTTCCAATCCTCTTATACTAAATTATAAGATTTTTCAAGGAATTTATATTAAAATAATTTATTAAACCATAACAACATATGTATTATATTATTTACGTAATGGCAAAAATCCTCCAATTAATCACTCCCACTTGCTTACCCAACATTGTTAGTTTGTCTTGAAACACAGTCATGGTGTTAATCACATTCAACACTTGTGTAGACACTTTAAAATACTATTTATTAATGTGTATTATCTTATTATATAATTATTAAACTCTTAGATATAAATTTACTATGGTCAATTTATATTTTTGGCCTTGTAGATCAATCTCACACCCTTATACCTTCATTGTCTCATATGTACTAGACAAGTCAACTTATAAGTAACATTATAAAAATATACACTAAAATAAAAATAATATAATAAAAATTATTATTTAATATAAGTCTTTAATAACAACCCCATACATTTTTATCCATCCTTAATCTATGATAAAGCATCCCTAATCTCATTCCCACTCCTACCTAGTTTTTCTCACTATCTGCATCACTAGGCCTTTTAACAATAGGTTAACTTCTATGAATAGTTTAGCATGATTTAATTATATAATATTCTCATAAAATACAAATTTCATAATATATAAGTCTCAATCTTCAACCTCCATCCACTTAGTAACTTTGACTCAGTCAACTCTTCCTAGTATAGTAAATTTTTGAGAAACATGGCTTTTTCTATAGGGTCCACTCATTCACCTAATAGACCAATGACACTTTTAGGTACTTGGTAGAGTAATATAAATTATTAAATCATAAAAATATGTCATCCATTACATTTTTATCCATTTCTATCAATATCTTCCATATCAAGTCACTATTAGGGTTTTAGAGAGGGTTAAGACCATCTTACAGTATTAACGATCATTCATAAATATGAGGCCCCTATTCCAAAATTAAGTAAATTTTATCTATTAACCTTCCCCATATTCCATGAATGTATTAGGTTTTAATTCATAGGTTACACATTCCAATTTTAAACACATTAAATTTCTTATTGGGTTGAGAACCCTTCATTTTGTGTACAAAGGAAACCTAGAAACCACATTACATGCCTTTTATTGTAGACATTGACCTCATACTTGGTCAACATATATAATATAACATTGAATAATTCTATAAATATTAATTTTCCAATGAATACCTTATAAACTAATCTTGATACCCCATTAGGCCACCATCTCTCTCTTTGCTCTTTAGGCTCTTGATCTGTAAGTCTCAATAGGCCTTGAAACATACCTTGTACCCATTGATAATGCACTCCCCACCTCACTCACATTATAAATAAAATTATCACATGATATAACACTAAATTCCATCCTTCATATGTCTTTAAAACACCTCATGATCCCTCATTAGGTTAGGTAGAGTCTAGGACTAGTCTAGTTGCATGATAGGTCTTATAGGTTCTACCCCTGTAGACTCATATTAAATCTCTCTTGATTGTTCCAATGTTTCATATACATGATAAAATATCCTAATACATCCTCTTATGCCTCTATTAATTCATATTAATTATCCTTCATGCTCTTTATTTCACCAAACTAGGCATCTAATGCACAAGCCTTCTCAAGAACCTTGTACTCAAGAACAGGTACACAAACATGCTTACCTTGTATTGAACCTTGACATCAACCTCAGAAGAAAAATTAGGTTTCCTTAAAATTTTCCCTCAATATAGAGATAATAGGTTGCCTTAAAATTATCTCTTTTCACATGCCCTTTCACCCTACATCTTTACTTGATGCACCTTGACATCAATGATATCCACCTTGACCTTGACATCAATAATAACACTTCTCAAATAGTTATATAATTTCTCTTTATTATAAGAATATAACACTTCTCAAATAGTTATATAATTTCTCTTTATTATAAGAATATATTAGAGTAGCGAGGTACTGTGAATCATTTATGATTTTTTATAAAACATTTTACATGGTGATAATAGATTTATATATCATAGTTGTAATATGTAGCATTATTCTCTTGTAAGAAGTTACAAGGTTTTTGTTATGTTCTTAATGTGAAACTATAAATATGTCTTAAATTTTATTGTTAAAAATATAGTGGAAAGTATTGGATTTATTCCTATATATTTTTCATTTATATTCAAAGGTGTTTTCAAATAATTATGTTTAGTAACATTTTCATGCAAAGTTTTCATTCTTTTAATCTAAATAAATAATTGAGCTGAAAGGTAATGTCTATTATTGAACTAAATGTTATTATGGATCTAGGTGATTAAATAGATTTCAAATTAAATCATTACATTATTAGGTCAAAAAATTGATCATTAATCAATGTATGATATTATAGTGATCTAGAGATGATCTATTGTGATTTAGATCAACCCTGTAGTCATTATCAATGGTTATTGTTATGTGAAGATTCTCAGTTTGTAAATTTTATTACATCAATTTTGAACTTGTGAATGAGAAGGGTGCTTGTTTAAGAAAACTTGTGGCTTGTAACCTATGGGTAGATTTTACAATTGAGTCACTTATAAGCATGTATAGTGCATGTTGATAAAAAGATTTGGATTGATTGTGCATTAAAATTAATTTATGCTTTGTTTGAGATGTCTACTTGGGCAATTATCTTAATGTTAAAAATAAGTATATAAGTATTATTTAATACAAATATATGATGTGGTTATAAACTTGTATTGTTTTATGACTTTATAATGGTCATGCATGTTATAAATTTATGTGTTCACATTATTAATAGTTGATATTCAAACATAAATATTATTATTTTAATAATATTACATTAATAAATTAGGTGGCTAAGTATATGTTAAGTGAATATTTAATATAACTCACATAGAGTCTTAGCTGGAGATAAATATAGAGATTTAGTGGTTAAGTAAATCTCCTTATTTATAGCTTAGATTTTAGTGGAGAATGATATATAATATTATTATTGTGTAATCAAATTATTTTTTATGTGTTCAGTTTTGTCTGTATAGACAATTTGATCAGAATTAATATTTAGTATCAGAGCATGTTTGATCTCTAAGATGGAAAGATAATTTATTTTGTAGGGTTAACCTTATTTAAATTTCCTTGGATAATGATATTTTATTGTCTACCTATGTTTTGTGTCCTCTTTCTCATTCACTATCCACATATTTATTAATCTTCCCATCCACTGTGTCATCTTAGATCTATTGATCTATGAGTTATGTTCATCTAATCCACCCAAATGTGATCAGTTTAATTCAGTACATAGATTTACCCATATTCATGTAGTTGTTTTCTCTTTTTTAATATCACCCTCCACCAAAATATAAAAAGCATTGTTAGCATTCATTTCTCATTTATCAACACATTTTTGGAAAATATGTTCCATATAACCATGATCTATTTGCATTGTATTTTGTGTGCATTACACTGGAAAGCTAGGTCAGGTAGTCTTATGTGCTCCCACCCACCATTCATCTTCTCAACTATAGTTTTTTATCTCAACCTACTAGAATTGTAATCATTCATGTGAATTTTTATCCTCATTCACCATAGCTATAACAATTTTACATAACCTACATTTTCTAAGAAAGTAAATTATTCCATGCTTGCAACTTTGTACAATCCATTCAATAGAAGAAAATCTATATCTTGATATGCATCCTATTTATTCCATCCACTTTCTCTCATGTTTCATCCTCCATGTGCTTGGTGGCACTAATGTGTTCCTATTCATTTGTAATTAATCTCATACTTCTAGTCATCTATATTGAATCTAGTGATCTTCCACAAGTCAACCACATTTTCAAAACTTAGCAGTGCATGCAAGCCACTCTGTGTGTTTTTAGGTTTTACGTTATTTAAGGACCATTTTGAATAATTTGGATTTATACCTACTAAAGTGGTGTGGATAAAATTTTCTCCAAAAATAATTTTCTTATATTTCAAATAAATTGATTATTTTAAACCATTTGGGCATAGATCATTTTAAATGAATCAAATTATTTTGAATAATTTGGACTTATACACACTGAAGTGGATTGGATAAAATTTTCTCCAAAAAATAAATTTCTTATATTCTAAATAAATTGGAGTGTTTCAAACCATTTGGGCATAGATCATTTCAAATAAATTAGGCTATTTTAATAATATGGACTTATACCCACTAAAGTGGAGTGAAGATAATTTTCTCCAAAAATAAATTTATTATATTTGAAATAAATTAGACTATTTCAAAGCATTTGGGCATAGATCATTTTGAATAAGTAGGGATATTTTGAATAATTTAGACTTATACCTTTAAAATGGAGTGAAGAAGATTTTCTCTAGAAATAAATTTTGTTTATTCCAAATAAATTAGACTGTTTCAAACCATTTGAGCATAGATAATTTTGATTAAATTGGGATATTTTAAATAATTTGAAATTATACCCACTAAAGTGGAGTGGAGAATATTTTCTCCATAAATATGTGTTCTATATTTCAAATAAATTGAATTATTTCAAACCATTTAGGAGCAGATCATTTTGAATATATTGGACTATTTTGAACTCATGTCACCCTTTTGGGCCTTCATACCAATCATATCCTTTCAATCACTCTCTATTTTTGTGACACATGGCACTGTTTCACTAACCAAATTATGGATGAAAACATATAAAGAAATATAGTTCATCTACATAATACAATATCTTGACAATTCTTTGTTGTTCATTGGGAATATCTTCATGAGCAAGTGTTAATATACTAATGGATCAAGTTGGGTAATTTCAAGATAAATTGATGGAGTATCCACTTGTACATAACTAGATCAAAGTAATTCTAAATTAGAATCGATTAATTTGAAATTAATTGAACTATATTTGAGATAATTTAGAATTGATTTGTATGAAATTGATGATAATGTTTATGAATAGAATTATAGTTTATAATCAATAAATACACTTGAAAGAATCATAATATGGAAAAATTACATCTTTCTAAACATTAGTTCATAGCTGCTGGTATGGATTTTTTGCTTTCTCCCAAGAATGTAATGATAGACATCATTTTGATTCTCAAATCCTTTTCATCTTTCTAACTTCCATTTCTAGTATATCTACTTGATGTAACATAACCCATTTTTTATTTTTTATTTATATTGTAATTCTGATAATTACAATCAATGAACAACATGTTGGCAATTGAAAAATTACCTCTAAGGGTCCCTTTTAAAATGACTTCATCTAATTTCTTTATATTTATATTAAATGGATTAGAATATATTTTCCATAAAACAAACATGTAATTTGAACTTGTGTAACCTATGGCTTGAATGAGTATCCTCAAATGATTGTTCTTTATCATTGACCAAATGCCAAAATGAGAAAAAGACTATAGTGCCACTTTCAAAACTTCTTTGGAATGATCTCAAATGCATTATGATATATTTTTTATTTTATAATATCTTTTCCCATATCATGCATTTTTATATCTTTTATTTTGTGCATAACATATAATAAGTCATCCAACCCCAAAATCAATAATTTTTTAGAAGTCAGTTTTAGCTCCTCCTTTGAAATGTCTATAATTTGTTAAAAAAGATATGAATCATTTACTAACAATATTTGATGACAGGGTAACCCTCCATGGCATCATGGTGAAGCTCACCGAGGAATTCATAGTAGAGGTCACGGGGCTTCCAATGGAGGGTATAAAATTCTCTAAGCAGACCAGCATATCTAACGAGGCATATAGTAAATTCCCAAAGATGGATGCTGAGGAGCAGCAGTTGGAAAAGAGTGGGGATTTTTTTGACTTGGAGCAGATTAAAGGAATTTGGAGAGATGTCTTATGTTGCATCCATGAGTATTTCATACTTGATGGTAGAAGCAAAAGAGTCCATAAATTTCATTTTGTCTTTCTTAATCATTTTAGGCACAAAGTTAGAATCTCCTTCCCTTTCTATTTGCACTTCTCACTACTCCAAAGTCTGTTTGCTCATAGAAGAAAGGAGTCTCTTCCTATATTGCATGAGGGATTGATCCTAATAATAGAAGGTTTCTGCAAAAACAAGGCCATTGTCCTAAATCCTTATTCAGAAAAAAATAAGGACTCACAGAGTAAGAAGAATGAAACAATGAAGGGGAAAGAAAAAGTTAAACCCAAATCCTCTAGCTTTAAAAAATAGACTGTTGATGAGGAAATAGAGTGGGAAAGTATTGAAAGTTCTGAGGAGGAGAGTTTGGAGGGAGAGGAAGGAACGGAGAGTGGGAATTCTAGCTCTAATGAGGAAGGAGAAGATAAAAGTAAGAATGAAAATGAAGGGGACACTATAGAAGATAAAATTGATCAGAATAACTATGATCTTGAGGAAAATCAACAAGTGTTAGGGGAAACTGAAAAAGAAATGGATGTTTTAATTGAGGATCCTACTTTGAAAATAGAGAAGGAACATTTAGTGAAGGATGCCTATCATGCAATGGAAACTAGAGAACAAGTAAAGGATGATCTTATCCATAATGAAATCCCTATTGAAACTAAAGAATAGAAAAGAATGGAAAGGGAGGATCATACTGAAAAGGATGAAGACAATCCAAATGAGAACACAAAAGATTTAAGTGATGTTTGGCAGAATGACAGGAGGCATCCCTTTATGAATTTGGCCAAATGTAAAGCAGACACTATCCTTCAAGTTGACTTGTGGATGTATAAGGAAATACTAGGCCTTAAGAAGAAAATGGAAATTATGGAACATAATCAGGAAGCTGACCAGAACAAAATCAACAATCTGGAAATGCAGATGAGGGATATTCCTATCAAACTTAAAGACTATGAGAACAATCTAAGGAGGCTCATTAAATAAAATAGAATGAAGATGGAGGAGGTTACTTCTAGCATATGTGCAGCTACTGCAAACATTGGAAAATGGGCAAATGAGGAAATAAAATCTTTAGAGGGACCTAGTAAGAGGACTAGACAGAGCTCAAGGAAGAAAGCAATACAAGAGGTAGCCACGTCAGTGGCAATATCTATATAGGACACTGTTGTGATTGGAAAGGAAGCGGTGAAGATGATTCTGGAATTAGAAGAATAGGATCTTTTAGTTCTTACTGTCCTGGTACTTTTAGTTGGATATTATAACTGGTTCCATTTTCTAGTTCGTTGTTTAACACTTGAGTTTCTAGGTCTCTATAAAACCTGGGGTCTATCTTTTGATGATCTTGAATTGTCATTTCAGGTCCCTGTAAAACCTATTTTTTATACTACTCAGTAGTAGGTGTTAGGGTTGTTTTCTCCTGTGGATGTTATTATTATATTCTTCTTCCTTTATTTCAGGGTTTTGGGGCCCCTTCAAAACTTGTTTTTACCTTAATCTAAAACAATATTATATCATAAGAAATATAATATGGTAATTTTATAATAAAATGTTTTACATGTTACTAGATTGGTCATTGATGGTAGTATTGAAACACTTGGGCAAATAACCAGTGATAGCAGAATGCAAACATACAAATAGAACTATCAAACCACCCAGTATTGAAACACATAAAGATACATTCAAACACATTAAATAAAAAAGACAAGAAATAACAACTTATTTTATCATTCATATTATTATACTCATTCAATAATTATAGTTAACATTCCTTAAACACATTTTAGATGAATAGTGATGAGTTTTCATGATCAATCAAACAACATAAATTTCATGGCCATTCTAATGCCCATGGAAAATGCATATCCTTCTTGAATACTTACTCATTCCTACTAGATTTACATTACTATTGGTTGTCATTGATGACATACTTCTCTCATAGTTTACCAGCTTCAGCTGAGATGCTCCTAGTCATACATATAACATTTTATATATATGTATGTATAACATTCATTGGAAGAGTATAGATGAAGATAGAAGTTGATGAAGGATAAAGAGCTCTTAAGAGCTATTAATTCATGAAATTATAGTAGTTCAAATATATATCTTTTGTAAATAGAAAGATCTCAAAAATTAAAATAAAATAAAGTGAAGTAGATGCTAACAGATAGTTAAGACACAACTTGCATACGTAGGTAGTTTAACTTACATCACCAATATATTAATGTTAATATTGAATTCGTATAACTTGACCATGACTTTATCAAATTCTAAAATAGACCTATTTTTCCATAACTCATTTCTCATAGATGTTGATAGGAATTTAACATTGATCAACCAACATCTATATTCTTACAATAATGAAAGTATCAGTTGTTTTTATGCATACCAATACATATTTATATGTTTATATAGCCCATCAATAAGGCTATTTATCTAACCCTAGATATTGTGAATAGAATAATAAGCTGTGCATTTTTCTATAAGAGTTCCCCCTATCTATCTAGTATCAGAGGTTGGAATTCGTATTCTATTTTATGGTCACCATGTTGTAAGCATAAAAATTTTGATGTGCCAAATAGTTGTTAATACTTATCACATAGCATAAAGCTAACTCTCTTGCCTAAAAGTGCCACTATGGAGTAATGACTATTGATGTCTAAATATGGATCATTTTGCTGAGATGTATCAGGTAATGTTCATACTCTACATGATATTATTATGGAAAAACATCTTTGGTTAATAAGGATGGAAATTTTGAATATCCAAAAGTAAATATCAAAGATTTATATTTTGAAACTAGATTTTTTGCTAAGTTTTATACTATTTTTAAGCAATCTAAAGTTAATATTATGGTTTTTGGAATGAGAATGTGTCACATTTTTCTTTCCTTCATAACAAAGGATCAAGGTAAAAATTGGAAAGATTAGGGATACTTTCACATTCATTTTTATAAATTGGATATCATAGTACATCCTCATTTTAACTATGATATAAGATCATAGTTCTTTTCTACTTTACTTGATGTTCATCATACTACTTGAGAATAGGCCAAAATCACTCAATTCAAAGGCTATATTTATAATGATGCTATTTATTTTGTTTATCCAAATTTCACTCTATCTTTTGATGATTAACATACAGCAAATGTTTGTGTATTGAGTTCTAGGGTGTTGATTTGTTACATGGTTCAGACTACTGTATTATTGGTAGTCACTATATATTTAGATTAATAAATTACATCTGTGTGTTGTCTAATCTCCATCAAGGTGTGTCTTATCCTAAAGGGTCAAAATATTTAATAGCTTGTGGTCATAAAATAGAGTCTAAAGGTTTTATGTCAGGTTTCCCTACTCTAAAAGAATATCTTGATGATATTCCATTCAGAGAGTTGTCTATACCTAAAAATTATTGGTCATCTAAACCTAAGAAAACAAAAAAGTGTGTTGGGTTTATATCTATGAAAACTATTCCAAAATTGTCTACCATTTCCCAAAAAGAATCCACAAGTCTTAAATCACCTAATCAAGAGTCAATTATTGCTAAATTTCCTGAAAATGTGTCAAACATTATTATTAATACCTTTGATCCTAAGCCCATTATTAAGGTACAAAAAGTAAATCCTTTGACTGCCATGTTAAATATTTTTCAATCTATTGCCAGGTTGGGAGGTTCTACTTCCTATGAATGGAAACATCTTGGAATAACCTATTATAAAAGAGGAGAATGGCCAAATAAAATGGATTTTAGAACTTCTTCTTAGGAAACTAAATAGCCAACCACTCATGTTGATTTGTCTTTTCTGCTTAAACATTTAACAAATTCTACTGACAATCAAAAAGGTGAAATACGTCAGTTGAATTATCTAAATTTTTGGAATTAGTATGTTGAATCCAATTTAGATGCCTAGTCCAATAAATTAGATATAATTATTAATGAAGTAAATTAAATTGATAATAATCTCAAAGAGCTTACTAAGTTTAAGGAAAAACAAAAGGACAAAAATAAGAAAAAGAGGAAATTTTATTTACAACAGACTGTTGAAGTTAAAAAAATGTCCTCTTATCTCCCTCCTAGAATAGTACCATTGGTACTCTCTAATGACTTTAGTCCATGACTTTACTCCTTTTTCTACAAAAATTACTTCCTCTACCAAAGAAAAGAGTAACAAGGATGTTCATGTGTAGCTCCCTAAAATAGTTTCTAAATAAGAACATGAGAAAATGATTGAAGAAAATAAATTTGTAGAAGTAGTTGACAAAAATTAAGAAGGAACATCTCTTAGTATGATTTAGATGCTCTAATGAATCCAGATCATCTTCCACTTCTTTTGCAAAAACTGTTAAAAATTATGGATCTTCTAATATGCTTGTTTTAAATACTGATGGTAATCCTAATCCTAGATCGGCCATTGTATTATGAGTCACACACTATTTGACTCTCCAATAGACAAATAAATGGAATAATATGGTTGTTTTTGATATAGCAACTATAAATATGGATGGAATGACTTTTCATTAGTGGAATCATTCTTCTAAATATTCAAAAGATGAAATATTTCAATTAGGGCTTTAAGGATTACTTAATGCTTTATTAACAAAATTTGTTTTAGATTATGAGCAAAAGAAAAAAGAATATCAACTTATTTTAGCTAAAATAAAACTATGTGATCTTTCATAGTTTGAAAGTTTTTCTACAGAATACCAAAAGAAAGTTTATTCAGTCAACCTGGAAAGAAATGATTTTGTCAAAATTCAATATTTGTCTACTTTACCTAAAGGAATAGGCTAGTTAGTGCTTGATAGATTGGCAGATCTCCAAAAATAAATTGAAAACATGTATCTGGTAGACCTGATAGAAGCAAAAAGGGTAGAAATAAGAAAAATTTGCCTTAGAGCTAAAGTACAGAATGCCTTACCAAAAATTTCATCACAATTTTGTGAAAAAATAGATGGAGCCAAATAATTTGGGTGTTTTAAACCCAAATACAAGCATAAAAGGAAACATTATCAGTTTAGGCAAAAAAATCCTAAAAGGTTTAAACCATTCAAGTTTTTTAGGAGAAAAACAATTTATAAGCCTAAATGAGACCTCAAAGATGTCTATTGTTATGCTTGTAAGAAAAAGGGCCATTATGCTTATTCATGCCCTAGTAAAGCTCCACATCAAGTCCATTCTCTCTTTTTTGATAAAGACATTTTCGATAATTGGGAATTGATTGAGTCAGATCAATATTTTTGTGCTTGCATTAAAAAATGGTATTGAACTATTTTCTCTAGAAGAAGTTGATGATGAATCTACTTTATAACTACAAGAAAATGTAAATCCATGGGATTTTCAAGCCTCTATTCAGATGATGCATGGCCATACTGATAGTGAATCAGAAGATCTTTCTAATATTTGTTTAAATAACTATTTAACTAATTTTGATCAATCCATTTCTAAAACTTATCTTCCATATTCAACAAGTGATTCATCAGATGAATCTAAATCTAGTTTATCAGAACCTGAGTGGAAACCTATCAAGATTTATACATATAATCCCACTAAAGATACAAAGGCACTCACTCTCTATAATAAAAAATTTCATGTGCCAAATATTTTCAAATCTCAAATAAGTCAGGTATCTTCTATGGCCTCAAAATTTGATCATCATCAGATTCATTCTATAATGAAAGATAAATCTTCTGTTTATATTCATGTGCATATTGTTATGGATAAATAATCAAAATTCAAGAAGTTTGATGCATTTGTTGATACTGGAGCTATTCTAAATTTTTCTCATCCATGAGTTTTTTTCTGAATGGGTTTGCTATCCAACTCCTCTCATTGCCAATACCATGAATGGTATTCAAATGTTGCAATTTTTGGTTACTGATGTGCCAGTATATATTAGATCAGAACTTGTGCATACATCTTTTTGTTCAAATTGATGATAATAATTATGATATAGGTCTTGAAGGACCTTTTATGGATTTTTTTGGACCCTACACCATCTTTGATAGTTGTCTAGTCTTAAATATAGATGGTCATAAATGTTTCATTCTTTGAATCCAACAAGATAATTACTATGAAAAGTTAAAATCTCAATGGTCTGAGCCCTCCATGAGCGAAATTATTTCTCATGAAAAGAAGCTTGTTAAGGCAAAACTAAATCACCAAGTTCTTAAAGCCTTACAATTTAAAATTCTAACTCAGTTAGTAAAACATGTTATCTCTCTTCATAACAGATTTGATGCTTGTTGTGTTGAACATCCCCTAAAAAATGGGAAATAGAATCTCCTAAAGTAGAGTTCCCTACAATTCATGATCGACCTATTTAAGAGAAAAAGATTATACTTAATAAGTAAGATGATGAATAAGTTCATAGTCAAGCTCAAGAACTACTATAAAAAGGTTTCATTTAGCCATCATCATCCCAATATTCTTTATCATGCTTCATTGTGAGAAATCATTCTAAAATTAAATGGGGTAAATCTAGAATGGTTATCAATTATATTCCTCTGAATATCATTACTTTTGATCTAACATGGCCACTCCCTGATAAAGAATAAATGATTCAACGTGTTGCATTGGGAAATTGTTTTTCTAAGTTTGATTGTAAGTTTGGTTATCATTAAATCAAAATTAAATATTAGGATATACCAAAAATTATTTTTCTTACATCATCTGGACTCTACAAATGGCTTGTCATGCCATTTGTTCTAAAAAATTCCCTAGCACAATTCTAGTAGTGAATGGATAAAATTTGTAGTCCTTATTACCAGTTTATTGAAAATTATATTGATGATTTTCTAGCCTTTTATGCTACCCATGAATAACATTATGAACAACTTCAGCAATTTGTAAAACTAGTGAATGACAAGGAATTAGTCTTTCTAGTGGTCTCAGGAAAAGGTAACTTTTCCAAATTGAAATTGAATTTCTAGGTATATTGTTAAAAGATGGTAAGATACAGATGCAAAATCATGTTTGTAAAAAAATTCAAGGATTTCCTTATCATTTTTTTGATTTATAACAATGTCAAAGGTTTTTTGGATGTCTTAATTATGTTCGTAAATTTGTTGACCAATTGTCTGCAAAAACCAAACCTATAAGAGTTGTAATGAAATCTGAGCCTTTTCAATGGTTTCTAGATGCAACCCAAGTTTTCCAACTATTAAAAGCTAAAATTTTGAGTTTACTTTCATTTGAACCATCTCTCACAAGGCCATTTATTTTACAAATTGATGCTTCAAAATAAACATGGGCTACAATTCTACTTGTGGAAAGAAATGGTAAGAAATTTCTTTCTATGTATAATTGTGGACAATTTAAAAACCATGAATTAAACTATTAGCCATCCAAAAAAGAAATTATTGCTATTATTAAAGCAGTTGAAAAAAGGCAAAGCCTTTTGTTGCCTGAATCTTTTTGCATTGACTAGTAAAAACTTCAAATGGTTAATGTCAAACCCCATTAATGATCAATTGTGTCGAGGATGATATGCATGGTGGAAATAGGTATTGTTTTAGTATTCTTTTAAAGTTCAATATATTCTAGGAAAAGAGAACCATTTACTAGATGCCTTAACCAAAAAAAATGGCAACTATCAATATGATGCAAGGTGAATCATCAAAAGGTTCTAGCTCCACTCCACTCAGAGGAGAAAGATCGATAAGCAATGATCATTATCAAATCCATCCTAGAGAGCAAGCCTTTAGAGATAGAAATCATGCCAGTTTTGTTATCATTAATCCTCCTCATATTCTACAACCTACATCAAGGTTAGAACCCACTATATGGAGGCACTTACCAGAACATATTATTGATCTACTGGTTCTTTCTTGATATGCAAATCAATGGCTCTCATAAATTCAAAATGTTATCTTTGAAGGAAGTTCATGTCAAATTTATAATCACTAGAATTGGTATATTTAAGAAAAAATTCATCTTGAAGAGGCTCCTCTTTTTATTGAAATTCATGGCCCAAATTTTATAGATAAATATATTTTCAAGCTCAATAAAATACATTAGTAGGAGGATGACATGCAACGTCTCTTGAAATTAATAAAAATTGATGTTGTCAATAAGGTTTATATTCCATGTGTACACTTTGAACAATATGAAGATGAATTTGGAGTTATTCTAGCTAATGAAATACACCGGTTCTTAAAGAAAATCCATAATAAATTTGATATGTTTATTTTGAAATATATGTTTGATTATCTTTAAGATCCTGATGATTATAGGTTACCACGAGTTGATTGGTATAGTTATAATCAATATTTTGATTAGAAATCCACTGTCAAAATACATGATCAACAAGTCATTATCCAACCTACTGACATTTTTGGATTTCATGATTATGATGTAATTTGAAATGGTGTCATAATGTATCATCATAGTTATTTGCCACTACATTTTATCAAGAATCCTCCATCTAATGACTCTGATTCTATCTGCAAGGACATCACTAATGAGTTAATTCCAAATATTACACTACACAAGATATGAAGAATCTACTTTCTATCTTTTTGTTCATATGCTTTTGGTATGAGTTGAGATAAAGTTTTTAAAGCATGAAGACACTGATAGATTTAACATTTATTTTGCTACTGTTAAGCCCCATGCTCTATCTTTTTATCCATTTGGTATATTATTTTTATTTGTGTGATTTATTATTTTATTGTGTTGTCTAGCTTAGATATCCTTCTAAAAACTTCACTTTAATGCTATAAATTGGCCTTAGCCCTCTATTGTTAAGTATTCAATAATATTGAAGTTTCTGCTCTGTAATCAATTTTTTGATTAACAACTGACATGGTAGTCATTCTGTCACTAGTCTAAGGACTATTTTGTTCATAAAGGCTAGTAAGGGTGTTGATCCAACCCTAGATATTATGAATAAAATAGCAAGTTGTGCATTTTTTTGTAAGAGCCCCCCCTATATAATATGAATGGGGTTTACTCTTCTAAGTCATAATTCACTATAACTAAATTCAAATGAATATACACCTTAATAGTTGAACCCCCTTCATATACTTCTAATAAGACACATCAAATTAAAGACTATTTAAATAAATAGCAATATGATTGTTTCTAGCATAATATACTATTATTTTTTTATTGATAAAGAATACATGGATAATTTGCATCAAAATTTATTGTATTAAAGACATAGTATAGCACATATTGTGTTATTTTAAACTAGGTAAATTAAACATGTAAACAACATTGTAATGTTATGGGTAAATACAACCACATTCAAGTCTACACAATAATAAAATGAACCCACACTTCCAAATCCCAAGTTGATGCAAGTCTATATTTTATTATCTTCTACAATCTCCTATCCATGAAGAAAAATTCAATTGTAATGTATTTAAATAAATAAAGATAATTAATATATTCTATACTTATATGAAATTGTATAATTACACATTTATTGAAAGGGTTTTTCACCTTTTTTTACCTTTTTGAAGTTTTTATGGGTGCACTCTTTCATTGAAACTTTGGTTCTTTATTCCCTGCAAGGTATTATATAATGTAGTAACTAAAAATTCCCATCATCAATTTATTTTATATTTTTATTTTAAAAATGTGTCTTGTTGTAGAGTTTTACCTTATGTTGTTTTTGTGGAGGCACCAGCCTATAAAGCTGTGTCATGGGTTATTGTGTTGGAGACAAAAGGTTCTAGAGATACGTTGTGGACTATTTTAATTGAGACATAAATAGGTGAATAAATATTTTGTTAGTATTATAAATCATTGATAAATAAATAATTATATAATTAAAAAAATATGCATGATTTAACCTTACCTTCTTCAACTTGTAATGTGTCATGTTCATTGATATGATCTTTCATTAACAATATTAACTTGCATTCAATGCTATTACTGCTACACACTCAAAAATGTATAAGTTGTTAGGTTTGAGAAATAAAGCATACACACCAAAATATTGTTAAGATGTTATTTTTTGGAAAATGAAGCATGATTATAAAATAAATTAAAAATGTTATGCACTTGGTACTAATTAAAGTGGTTATTCTTGTATTGGTTGCTCTAAATTTGTCAAAAAAAATTGAAATTGAACATTAAAAATTGTTTGTTCTTAAATTTCTATAATTCAAGATAAATTTATTTGCAATTTTGTATGAGCACACACCAATCCAACTACCTTATATACCCTTATCATGTCACATGTATCCAAATCATTGAAAATAGAGATAACTTTCTCCCAAAAGATGTTATCTAGTTCATTTTTAATGCCCTTCCTATTTTGTGTAAACTAATCATTTCAAATGTTGATACATATTCACAGATGTCAAAACCTTCCTCTAATCTACTTTGTTATGAATGGAGATTGAAACCTTGCAGTTGAAAATGAGTAAAATCCTGATAAAAATTGATACCTATAATATGTGTCCAATCAAATCCATTACTATCTAGACCCCATAGTATGACACATGTATCTTTCATGGAATGCAAATCACCAACACACAAATTCTTGAGAGAGGTCTGAATGTCAAACCAATATTCTAATTTGTGGATGATGAATACATTGAATTCCCTGATAATAACTTTATCAATCAATGCCTAAATAAATACGTAAAGATGTTCTTCCTTAAAAACTTCAGTGAGATTTAAAAATATCAATAATTATAAAATTGTTCACACCAAGAATTAACATTTCCCTAAAATCTTCTAAAATAGATGGCCAAAGACATGGGTCCCATAATGGTAGCTGAATCTTTATGTATTTGTCTTGGGAAACTAAACACCATCATTATGTAGATAATTTTTCAATATGATTAATGAATCTTGAGATAATGCTTCCAAACCTTTTTTATTTTCTGAAATACCTTCATTCAGGACACAAAAATTATCAAACCTTTTTGTATAAATTGTATAATGCTCCATTACCTCTTCAGGGGTGATTGTTTTGTCATGTGGCAGTGTTGTATCATGGTTACTGAAATAATCTATAATTTTTGATAATATGTTACTTTATAGATTCACCTTTTTGCACCAAGTATCCATGTTGTTGTACCTAGGGGTTTTCAAGAAGGATATAGACACTTTTTCCAATAAATCTACTAGTTCTATGTTATGTTTGTTTGAAAGCCCTTGAATATTTCTAAGTACTATTGTACCAATCATATTTAAATCTTATGTATCTAAATTGACTCTATGTGATAATGTAGAGGTGAAAATATAGTGGAAGAAAACTTAGTAGTAGAAAATATAGTGGGAGAAAACATAGTGTAGGCATAATGTTGCAATAGAAGATGTAACAAGTAAAAAACATAGAAAAATTGAGATTGTAGCACAAATGTAGTGGGAATCATAATACACCAAATTTGTAAAAAAAAAGATAAAAATATAATTTCATGAATTTAGAGTTATAATTGAAAGTTATGTGTGATGCTTCTTATTGTTCTTATGAAAATTGGCACTTTGAAAATCTAATGATGTCTACCAATAGCCTTCACTCCAAATTTCAAATGAAGCATCCAGCAATAAGAATGTCACATAGTTTTTTGAATAAAATCTCATTTAAAGTACATTTTTTAACAAAACTTCCCAAAAAATATAAGCATGATTTGGGATCGGTTTTTAGAAATCTTGAACATCTTTTCCATCACTTTAAGGTTATTTAGGGCACAATGCAAACATTGAACTTTTTTTATCACCAAAAATAGGTTGGGAATGTCTAACAAAATTGACATAATCTTTTCATGAATTTGTTTGCATTTATCCTAAATTAGGGATAATTTATCCCTCTACTAAGAATTTGTTATTTTCTATGTTTTCTAGGTTCTCCCTCTGTAAAGAAAATGTCTTAAATATCTTCCTTGAAACTTATCTAGCATTAAATCTCAATAATTACTTCAAAAAAGCTTTCATATCATATATAGAGAAGAAGAAATGCTCATTTTCAACTGTCATGGATAGATGATATTTTTTTAAGCTAACAAACATAACATTATAATGTATTGATTTTCCAACACACTACATTAGCATATACATATAGTATGGATGACATCAGCATTTACTACTAACTTATGAAATTAAAAAACCCATTTCTCTAATAGAATATAGAAGATGAATCCAAGAAAAATAAAATTCAATTTTATTTAAAGAAAAAATTCATAAATAGAAGTAATTGTATTCATAAACACATGCAATATATAGTCTAGTAGGTGTGACTGAGTGTCAAAGATAGCATTAACACAATAAAGATAGCACCAGATAACCTTAGTGAATGGAGATCTAGAGATATTACTATGCTTAATAGTATTGGAAAATTTTGATGTTATGTTTTGCTATGTTATTATCCAACTACCATAAATACCTACAATATTTTCTCCCATGATCAAATGTTGGCTATGTTTTCTCTCGCAATGTTATATTATGCTACATTTTTTTTGGGTACCATCTGAATCAGGTAAAGTACCACTTTCAAACAAATCAAATAACTTATCAAAACAATCCCAAATGGGTTATTCCATGAAAAGAAGGCATTTTCTCTCCTACAGTTGTTTTGCTAAATAGTTCATTTGTGTGAACAAGTGTCTATCTTGTTCATGTATTTTTGTCATCTTTTTTTCCCTATTTCAAGATTCTTCCAACCTCTTAGTGTGATAAGGTCATGTGTAGATCCAACTCTTTCTATAAATGAAGCCTTATAAATTTTTTCATTGACTTCATTATATTGGTAACATATTTTGTGCACAATTTGGAATGGAGTATAAGTTTTCATAAATCTTGCCCTTCTAACAAAAAATTTTTTCTCAATGATAGTGAATTATATTCCTCCTCCAAAAACATTCTCTATTATGTTGTAATTTTGTGTTGGCCATCTACAATTTTGAACCTTACAATTTTTTTCTCCATCATATATTCTAAGAACTTCCTTTGATTCAATAATACATTTAGGTTTGCTTGGATCAAAAGGAATTAACAAAGCATCATTCATTGAAACCTCATTATGTTTTATAAATGAATAAACTATATCATTCACCCCTCTTTCATTCATATTTCTTATTTTGATATTAGTGTCCCCCAATTCACAAATCTCTATAAGAATTTTCAAGGTATAATTAATAGAGAAAATATGCCATGTAAAGAATTCACTGTCTGTCTAATTAGAAGTTTATGTCAATAAAAGTGCTCCAACCTTTTGTTCAAACTTATTTTTCTCCACTGGTGTGAGTAATTGTATGACCTCTATAAAATCTACATACAAATATGTTTCCCTTGTTTATCTTGTTTTCTTTAATGTTTTTTTTCATGACTATAGGGTATCTTAAATACATGTTTGCATGGTGGCAAGTAGAATAAGTTGTTTCCCCTTGGTCATGTTTTTATTTCAATATATTTTGTATTCTAATGACCAAATTATCCCTATCTATCAACCCAAATATTTGAAGTTTGTCATAGCTATTCAAATGAAACCAAAATGTTTCACAGAAAGGAGGGAAATTTTTTTTGTCAATTCCATTTTACTAGGTGTAAATTTATTAAAATTAGTTGTTGTTTGATGAAGAATCCCCTCTTCTCCATTCCATACTTCCAATTTTAATTTAAGGGAATATTCAACTTAATCCTTATCACAATCAAGGATTATTCCAATCAAAGAATATTATTTTCCTGATGTAGTGCTAAACAAGTATATATCTCCATGCATGTTTTGCAGACTAAACAATTCAAAATACTAATCAGTAAGAGGAATTTTGATGCCACCATAAAATGGAATATGTTGATGTGTATTTAATTTTAGTTTTGGTATTTTAAATGGTACTCTATCCAAATTCTCTTGGAGTGAGACCTTCTTCTGCTTTTTATCCAAATTCTCTTCGAGTAAGGCCTTCTTCTAACTTTTGAGTGTGGGAATTTCTTTTTTGCCTGAAGACATTCTATAAAGCAATTGAAATGATTTAAATATTTATATTTTTTAAAATTAAAGTTGAATATTGCATCGGTTCATAAATTTTTTTGGGATTAAAGAGTGCTTAAATATATATCAACAAATGTTAATTCTAAACTATAATACAAAACACATATTAAATCTTCATAATAAATACATTAAATTGCACTTAAACTAATAAGGTATGACCAAATCAAAAATAAATTGTTTGCACTAGCCAATATAATTTGATGGGAAAATTAATCCGTAAACATTTATTTCAAAGAATAAAGATGAAGTGAAATATGTTTCTAATATGTGTCAAAATTCCCATCAATAGGTAACTTGAAGGTATCTCCTATGAAAATTCAATCTTGTGCATGATTGAAAGGTATCTCCTAGGAGATATCTTTCAGTCATGCACAAGATTGAATTTTCATAGGAGATACCTTTAAGTTAACCATGACGGTATTACAAGTGTACTTTAAGGCTCTTGAAGGAATCTCCTAGTGGACACCTCGAAGGGTGTTGTCATACATTTTAAGGTATGTTGAATGTATCTCTAGTAGAAGTTTCCTTTACCTTGAAATCACTAATGGTTGATAACTTGATAACTTTAATGGCCTTCTAATACTTGGGAGAGTGTGAATTTTAGGTCCTCCTATGCACATGCTCTTTTTACCTGAATATAGTTTAATAATTTTCCCTATTACGCTAATAGTTTCAAATATGAATAACTACCTTGTTGTACCTCTAAAATTTTCCTTTATCTTCATGGCCCTTTTAATATCTTCAAGGTATATCTTAGGAGATACCTTCAAGTTACCCATGAAGGTATTACAAGTCCCTCTAAGTAATATCCTATTGGATACCTCAAGATTGAACTTGCCCAGTGTTATTGAGGTTTGTAATATCTTCAAGGTATCTTCTAGGATATACCTTCAAGTTACCCATGAAGGAATATCCTAGTGGATATTTTTTATGCTTAAAAATCTCACTGTTGGTGAATATTTTTATATGAAAATCTTTAGAGATGTGGGATAAAATTATGATCTATGAAGAAACCTATGGTATTCCCATGATGCTTATAATAAATGTTATGGTGATGCATTTCTCCCTTTGAACTACATTTAGAATTCTTATTAGAAATGGGGCCCACTTCCCTTAGCCAATGGTCCACATTTACTTTAAATAAGAACTCCCTTATTTCCTAAGGATCACCATGATGACATGTGTCATCAGTGGAAGGGGACCAAGGCTTAGCCAAAAAATAAATAAGAGGAACACGAGAAAGAGGAGGCTAATACACCTCCCACTAAAATTCAACAAGCACGTCCATGATGAAAAGGTCAACTACCCCAAAACTTCAAAACATGGATTAATATCCATAGATACCTCAAGGTTCAAATTACCCAATATTATTGAGGTATATAATGGATTCAATGAGTTATATTTCAAACAAGCACAAGAGTGGATTTCTCCTTCAATGTATCTTTTAGGAGAAACCTTTGGCCCAAATCTCTGAGTTTTCCTATATCAAACTTTCCTAGACTTATTGATTGTGTTTGTCTATATGTTTGCAACACCTACTCACAACAAACATTGGTTTTAAAAACACTTGTCCACAAGGAATTCATCTTCAAAGGTAAATCTTGAGACCATAGGGACTTTTTTTTTCTCTACCCTTCCCCCTATTTTGGAAGCTTCTTGAAGTGAAACTTTTTGAAGGAGATAATTTCAAATCACCCATTAAGATAACTTCATGTTACCCTCAAGGAGATATTTTTAAGTCACCCATTAAGGTATTATAATGCGCTTAAAGGAGTTTCATAGTAGATACCTAGAGATGGAACTTACCCATCATTATTATAGTGCAAAAAGGATTTAATGAGTAAATAGGTGTTTTAATTAAATAAGGTTGTTAAAAATACATTGATTATTGTGTATAAGGTCTTTTATAGATATTATCAACTAGTAAAGGTGTCTTAATTCCAAGATTTAATGTGAAACCCATCAAAATTGTAGACCTCATAAAATCATCAAGAGAGATTTGAAAAAGTAAAATCCATCATTTCATCATTTTTTATTGTATAAGAATTACACTCAAGATCTTTTCCATACCTTCAAGGAAATACAAGGCCCTTGAAAGCAATCTCCTAGGAGATACTTTGAAGGCAATTATCATACACTGAAGGGAACATTGAAAGTATCTCCTAGGAGACACCTTCAACATGAACATGATTGGAATTTTCCTTGACCCCAAAGGCACTATTGGGTGATAACTTAAAGGACCTTGGTTTTATTCAAAGGAAATGTATTCAAGATTTGGTTTTTGGACATTTTGATTAGGCCCTATTATTAGATTTTAGTCTTCAAGTTTTATGTTCAAAAACTTTATCTAAAAAATTTTGGTCTTCAGAATTTTTAATTTGGACTTTTTATCTTAGAATTTTTTTGTTCAGATTTTTCACATCTAACAGTTTGTGCAAAAAATGTTTCAAAAGACTTATCTTTTAGCAATTTTTGCTCTTCAAGTTTTTTACATCAGCCTTTATTTTTAAAATTTTTGTTTGGATATTTTGTAGGCTCAGTCACAACATAAAACATGAATCCTTATTCTCGACTATTGAAATCCTACTATACTTGGCCATTAAAGAAAAATACTTCTTGATACTTGTTAAGGATACCCACCAACTAAACTAACTAGACATGAAATATGCATAAAGTACAAAACATGTGAATGTTGGGAATTTATAAAAAAATGTAATTAAATGTGAAAGGATATATACATGACATGTAGCCATTGATATCTTCATTACTCTCAAACAAATTTAAACTCGATTGTTATCATGTGCAATAAAATCCCTAGCTACCTATGAGACTATTTTTAGTAAACAAGTGACTAGTGGAAATAATATTTTTTCACATAGCACATAAACAAACTACAAGCACTACACTTAATTGCAATGGCATATTCACCTAAGGCATTCAGGGGAGCACTTCTTCCATCAACATGTTCTATCAAGGACTCAACCAAATTTAAGGAGATAGTTTATGATGCCACCATTTTTAACAATAGGTATGGGAACTAATCTAAATTATGGGATTTTATCGATTCTATTGACATGTTTTCACTAGATATAAATCTATCTCCCTTAGAGTGACTATTCATCATAAACTTGTTAGCACTAAAATTATTGATTAGATTATGATTATTTCCTTTGTATGTCATGGTTTTCTTAGGGAGAAGCCATAAATTCAACACATTTTCCATAGTATTATCTTGATTCCATGAAACAAGCTTGTGTTTATCAAAATAAACATCTAGTGCTGGTAGTGAAAAATACATTTGAAAATCTATTCTAGATATGCACATCACAATCATTTGGTTACAAATGTGGTGAAAAAAAGCATCATGTGTGACCTTGCCTATGAATAATAAGTTTTAGAGGAGGTTGATGCATGGCATCACCTCAAGCTTGGATGCAACTGAATGTAATCCTTATTTATTAAGTGCTAACAAGTTTATGATGAATAGTCACTCTAAGGGTATAAATCTATCTCCCTTAGAGTGACTATTCATCATAAACTTGTTAGCACTTAATAAATAAGGATTACATTCAGTTGCATCCAAGCTTGAGGTGATGCCATGCATCAACCTCCTCTAAAACTTATTATTCATAGGCAAGGTCACACATGATGCTTTTTTTCACCACATTTGTAACCAAATGATTGTGATGTGCATATCTAGAATAGATTTTCAAATGTATTTTTCACTACCAGCACTAGATGTTTATTTTGATAAACACAAGCTTGTTTCATGGAATCAAGATAATACTATGGAAAATGTGTTGAATTTATGGCTTCTCCCTAAGAAAACCATGACATACAAAGGAAATAATCATAATCTAATCAATAATTTTATGATGGGACTGCAGATTGGCATAAATTATGTGCACCAGTGAATATAATTTGATGGGCAAAAGAATCCACAAATATTTATTTCAAATGATAAATATGAGGGGAAGTATGTTTTTAATATGTGTTAAAATGTCCATCAATAGGTACCTTCAAGGTATCTCTTAGTATATACATGTCAATCATGTACAAGAGTGAATTATTTTTACAATACATCTCTTTGGAAATACCTTCAAGTTAACCATGATGCTTTTACAAGTTTACTTCAAGGCCCTTGAAGGAATATCCTAATAGACAACTCAAAGGTTGGTTTTATACATTAAAAAATACATTAAATGCACTCCTAGTAGAACTTACCTTCACCTTAAAATCACTAATAGTTAATATCTTGATAGCTTGAAGGGCCTCTTAATCTGGTCCTTGTTTGGTCTTTACTTATATATTTTTAGGATTTTAGCATAAACATAATGTCTAACAGAAATAGGTCTTTGAGTTTTTTGACTCAATCAAAAATATTGAAGTCTTATCTCTATCAAACATTTTGTCTGTTACAAAAATTTTGAAGGAATTCAATGTCTTGGCCAAATCTTACTTACATCAGGCTACATGTTTCAAAAAAAATTTGAAGGGTCATTTATTTCAGACATTTTGTCCAATTCAAAAATTCTAAAGGGTACTTTCCCTTTATTCATTTTGTCATGGGTAAAATGTCCAAAATATTTACATATTATCGAGAAGATGTAAATTCCTTATCTATTTTGGACTTTTTTCCAATCATAAAAGGTCTAAAGGGTTTTTACCCTTTAGAAAAAGTGCAAAGGTCCAATTTTTTCAAAAAAAATCTAAGTCCAATTCCTTCAAGAAAAATGGAAGGTCCATTTATTTTAGAATTTTTTTCCATGGAAAAAAATTCCTAAGTGCACTTGCCCTTCAAGCATTTTTCCCACAACAAAAACACTCAAAAGAAAAGTCTAAATTTTCTTGGAAAAAATACCTTCAATGTATCTTCAATACAGAAGTCACTACTAGGTGATATTTTGAAGGCCCATGTAGTACCTTCAATGTATCTCCTAATATATACCTTTAAAACATGGAAAAGAGTGGATTTCCCCTTCAAGGTATCTCCTAGGAGATACATTTGAAATAGGGACAAGAGTGGATTTTTCCTTCAAGGAACAAGTGCAATTTTCCTTTACATGGAAGGCACTACTAGGTGATATTTTTAATACCCTTATAATACCTTCAAGTTATCTCCTAGGACATAGCTTTGAAATAGGCACAAGAGTGGATTTATCCTTCAAAGAACAAGTGGAATTTTCCTTTACATGAAAGGCACTATTGGGTGATATTTTAAAGGACCCTATAGTACCTTCAATATATCTCCTATGAGATATCTTTTAAACATGCACAAGGGTGCATTTACCCTTCAAGTTATCACCTCAGAGATACATTTCAAATAGAGACAAGAGTGGATTTTTCCTTTAAGGAACGAGCACAATTTTCCTTTGCATAGAAGGGACTACTTGGTGATATTTTGAAGGCCCTTTTAATACCTTCAAGGTATCTCCTAGGAGATACCTTTAAAATATGCACAAGAGTTTATTTTCCCTTCAAGTTATCTCCTAGGAGATACCTTTTAAATAGGCACAAGAGTGGATTTCTCCTTTAAGGAACAAGTGGAATTTTCCTTTACATAGAAGGTATTATTGGGTGATACCCCCATTTCTAAAAAATGGGGACCCATGTGACAAATTGTGAAAATTTTTACCTTAAAATTAAAGATTCACTTGATCAGAGTTTTATTTATATGTTTAAACATTATTTATATTTGAATATCATCCAAACCTTCACTTGGTTGGCTTATTGTTCATGGTTCTGGTTTGACCTTGTCTAAGTTTACTAACATTTGTTCTTCATATTTTAGGTTGAAAGTTTGATGAAGCCCTTTTTGAATGAGTTGTGTCTAAATTTTATGGTTTAATCCCAATTTGGCCTTTTACTAGCCTTTTTTCTATATAAATTTAAGTTAAATCCATGTCTAAAACTTATTAAAAACCTTTCTCAAGAAGCCCTAGCATAGGTCTAAAATTATATGTTGGGTATCCTTTATATCCCAAGTCCCCTTGCCCCTTTTATCTTAAGCATGGTCCAAATTTATTATATTCATGGTCCCTTTATTAAAAACTTAGGCTAAAATATTTATCTCAAAGTCTTATTTGTATTTATTAATATAAATAAGACCTTAGCCTTAAGACTTTATCCTAAGTTCCATATATCTCTGAGTCCTAACTTAAACATTTTACTTGTTCACAGGATCAATGACCTTTGTTTAATCAATAAAATTTAATCAAAATGTGTGAGATGAGCTCAATAAGCCAAGAATCTCAATCCATGGGACCAATCTCACTTGACCCCACTCAAGAAAGGCATGCAAGAAGAGATCAGGAATATAGAAGAAATTAGTGGGAGCTTAGAAATGGTCTAAAAGGATGAGGGAGAGAGTAGAGCCAAGGAAGTAATTGTTTGGGCCATGGAGAGTGTCATAACTTGAGGTGAGAAGGTGGATGAAAATGATGACACCTAAAAATCTTATCACTCACACCTATGATGATGTCATTGCAATTGAATGAGAGACTTGGGCTCATGAGTGCAGTTAGATTTTAGATCCCAAATATTACATGGCCACTTTATCTTGTTAAGGCCACAATGCTTAGGCATGGTGTAGTGATGCCATGTTTATGTCTCTAGAGATGTTTCTACCATGTTTTTAGGGATGGGGATCCACTTACCTTAGCCAATGGTACAACTCCTTTATTTAATGCAAAAGTCTTAGCTTTTGACATGTGTTAGGCCACCACATTTTGAGGTTCATCTCTTTTTGTTTACCAACATTTTAGATACCTTCCTTTTATTGACTAACTAATGATGTATCTCTAAGATCTGATAGACGAAAACTACTCATGGATAAGTATAAAGATGACATGTGTTGATCTGATACTTCTCTTGAGAAAATGGGCACTTTTTTGGTAAGGTTTAGAGTGGGGATACCATGTGTAAATCAAATGCTCCTTCTAGGGGAATTCAATCATTTATTTTAAAAATTGAGTACAAGGGCCCCACATGTTAAAACCACATTCACCAAGTAAATGGTTTGGTGGGACCTATTTATTTACTAACTATCCAATAGTGTTATTTGGAGGTCTAACCCAAAAGGAAATGGCTTTGAAGAGTGTGGGGATACCATGTGTTGAGTTGGTGCTAAACCAAAGTGAAACAAGAGCCTCTTTGACTTAGATGAGCATTAATCTACCACATGAAAGAAGTAGATGGAGGCTGATACTTAGACACAATTTCAAAAATGGGCACTAAGAAAGGAAGAGGCTAAAAGGGGAATTGCTAGAAGGTGCCAAGGAACTACTAGCTATATCAAGTGAGTCTAAAGAAAAATATGAACTACTCCAAAATAATAAAATGTAAATTTTGATCCATAGTTCCTAGTGACTCATAGGGGTGTCTACCTATGAATCAGATAACCACAAACTCTAGTATGTAGACTAGTCGAGGTAAAATTTCAAAATAGGAGGAAGGCTTGAAAACCTATAATTTTAGAAGATCCACCTACAAAGGTGCCCACTCTTTCTCTTTGGGTTGTATTTTTTGATTCACCAAGAGATTTAAATCACTTATACTATAATTTCATAAAATATATCAAACCCTTGAACACTACAAACCATAAAGGATCATAAAGCATGAATTAAGATCGATAATGAAAGTAAAGATTGATACTATAGAAGTAGAAGAAAATAAATAATAGATATAGATATTTTCCCATGAAAATTGACATATAATATCACATCTTATTCATTTTTATATTGATAAATTAATACAAAAGGCCTCAAGGGCACATACAAAACATCTAATTACACATATAAGGGGCATCGAATAAGGTCGAAGAATGAGAAAATGTTAACTGCTATTACTTCTATTCTATTAAAAATGCTAGTATACTGGGTGATATTTTAAAGGCCCTTGTAATACCTTAAATATATCTCCTAATATATTCTTTTAAACATGAAAAATATTAGATTTCCCCTTCAAAGTATCTCCTAGGAGATACCTTTCAAATAGGCACAAGAGTGGATTTCTCTTTTAAGGAACAAGTGAAACTTTCCTTTAAATAGAAGGAAATACCAAGTGATATATTGAAGGACCCTATAATAAATTCAATTTATTTCTTAGGAGATACCTTTCAAACATGTAAAATATTGGATTTCTCCTTCAAGGTATCTCCTAGGAGATATATTTCAAACAAGGACAAGAGTGGATTTCTCCTTCAAAGAATTAGTGCAATTTTCCTTTACATGGAAGGCATTAATAGGTGATATTTTGAATGCCCTTATAATACCTTCAAGGTATCTCATAGGATATACCTTTCAAACATGCACAATATTGTATTAACCCTTTAGGATATCTCATAAGAGATACCTTTCAAACAAGGACAAAAGTAGATTCCTCACATCAAGGAATAAGTGGAATTTTCCTTTACTCAAAAGGCACTACTACGTGATATTTTTAAGGCCATTATATTACCTTAAATATACCTCCTAGGAGATACCTTTAAAACATGGAAAATATTGGATTTCCCCTTTTTAGATATCTCATAGGAGATACACTTCAAACAAGGACAAGAGTGGATATCTCCTTCAAAAAACAATTGCAATTTTCCTTTACATGGAAGGTACTATTGGGTGATATTTTGAAGGTACTTATAATATATTCAAGGTATCTCCTATGATATACTTTTCAAACATTTATGATAGTGTATTTCCCCTTTAATGTATCTCTTATTAGATACCTTTCAAATAGGTACAAGAGTGGATTTCTCCTTAAAGAAACAAGTAGAATTTTCCTTTACATGGAAGGAACTACTAGGTTATATTTTGAAGGCCTTTGTAATACCTTCAAGGTATCTCTTATGATATACATTTAAAACATGCACAAGATTATATTTCCCCTTCAAGGTATCTCCTAAGAGATACCTTTCAAATAGGCACAAGAGTGGATTTCTCCTTCAAGGAACAAGTGTAATTTTCCTTTACATAGAAGTCACTACCGGGTCATATTTTGAAGGCCCCTATAATACCTTAAATATATCTCCTATGAGATACATTTAAAACATGCAAAAGAGTATATTTCCCCTTTAAGGTATCCCCTAGGAGATACATTTCAAATAATGACAAGAGTGGATTTTCCTTCAAGGAATAAATACAATTTTCCTTTATATGGAAGGTATTATTAGGTTATATTTTGAAGGCCCTTATAATATCTTGAAGGTATCTCCTAGGAGATACCTTTAAAACATGCACAAGTTTGGATTTTCCCTTCAAGTTATATCCTAAGATATACCTTTCAAATAGGTACAAGAGTGGATTTCTCCTTCAAGAAACAAGTAGAATTTTCCTTTACATAGAAGGCATTACTAGGTGATATTTTTAAGGCATTTATAATACCTTTAAGGTATCTCTTAGAATATACCTTTAAAACATTCACAATAGTGTATTTTCCCTTCAAGATATCTTCTAGGAGATACCTTTCAAATAGTCATAAGAGTGGATTTCTCCTTCAAATAACAAGTGGAATTTACCTATATACAAAAGGCACTATCAGGTGATATTTTGAAGGCCCCTATAATACCTTCAATGTATCTCCTAGGAGATACCTTTCAAATATGCACGCAAGTGTATTCCCCTTCAAGGTATCTCCTGGGAGATATATTTCAAATAGGGACAAGAGTGGATTTATATTTCAAGGAATAAGTGTAATTTTATTTTACATGGAATGCACTGCTAGGTGATATTTTGAATTCCCTTGTAATACCTTCAAGGTATCTCCTATTAGATACCTTTCAAACATGCACAAGAGTGGATTTTCCCTTTAAGGTATCTCTTAGGAGATACCTTTCAAATAGGGACAAGAGTGGATTTATCACATCAAAGAACAAGTGGAATTTTTGTTTACACAGAAGGCACTACTAGATGATATTTTTAAGTTCACTTTAGCACCTTCAATGTACATCCTAGCAGATACCTTTCAAACATGTAAAATATTGGATTTCCCCTTCAAGGTATCTCTTGGGATATATATTTAAAATAGGGACAAGAGTGGACTTTTCCTTCAAATAACAAGTCCAATTTTCCTTTACATGGAAGGCACTACTAGGTCATATTTTAAAGGCCCTCATAATACCTTCAAGTTATCTCCTAGGAGATACTTTTAAAACATGCACAAGAGTGGATTTCCCATTCAAGGTATCTCCTAGGAGCTACTTTTCAAATTGGTACAAGATTGGATTTCTCCTTCAAAGAATAAGTGGAATTTTCCTTTACATGAAAGGTACTACTAGGTGATATTTTCAAGGCCTTCATAATACCTTCAAGGTATCTCTTAGGAGATACCTTTCAAATTTACACAAGAGTAGATTTCCCCTTCAAGGAATAAGTAGAATTTTTTTTACATGAAAGTCACTATGAGGTGATATTTTGAAGGCCTTTGTAACACCTTAAATATATCTCATATGAGATACATTTAAAACATGCACAAGAGTCAATTTCCCCTTCAAGGTATCTTTTAGGAGATACATTTCAAATAGGGATAAGTGTGGATGTTTCCTTCAAGGATAAGTACATTTTTTTTTTAAATACAAGGCACTACTAGGTGATATTTATAATTCCCTTGTAACACCTTCAAGGTATCTCTTAGGAGATACTTTTCAAACATGCACAAGAGTTGATTTCCCCTTTAAGGTATCTCCTAGGAGATAACTTTCAAACAAATACAAGAGTGGATTTCTCCTTCAAGGAACAAGTGAAATTTTCCTTTACATGGAAGGCACTATTGGGTGATATTTTTAGAGCCTTTGTAATAAATTCAATTTATATCTTATGAGATACCTTTAAAACATGCACAATAGTGGATTCCCCTTCAAGGTATCTCCTAAGAGATACCTTTCAAACAAGCACAAGGGTGGATTTCTCCTTCAATGAACAACTAGAATTTTCCTTCATATAGAAGGCACAACTAGATGATATTTTGAATGCCCATAAAATAATTTAAATTTATCTCCTATGAGATATATTTCAAAAAAATACAAGAGTGGATTTTCCCTTCAAGGTATCTCCTAAGAGACACATTTCAAATAGTGACAAGAGTGGATTTTTCCTTCAAGGAATAAGTACAATTTTTGTTTACATGGAAGGCACTACAGGGTGATATTTTGAAGGCCCTTATAACACCATAAAGTTATCTCCTAGGATACACATTTAAAACATGCACAAGAGTGTATTTCCCCTTCAAGGTATCTCCTAAGAGATACCTTTCAAAGAGGGACAAGAGTGGATTTCTCACATCAAGAAACAAGTGGAATTTTCCTTTACACAAAAGGTACTACTAAGTGATATTTTGAAGGCCAATATAGCACCTTCAATGCACCTCCTAGGAGATACCTTTAAAACATGTATAAGAGTGGATTTTCCCTTCAATTTATCTCCTAGGAGGTACATTTTAAATAAGGACAAGAGTGGATTTTTCCTTCAAGGAATAAGTACAATTTTCCTTTACATGAAAGGCACTAATGGGTGATATATTAAAGGCCCTTTTAATAACTTCAAAGTATATCCTATGATATACCTTTCAAATATGTAAAATATTGGATTTTCCCTTCAAGGTATCTCTTAGGAGATACCTTTCAAACAAGTACAAGAGTGGATTTCTCCTTCAAGGAACAAGTAGAATTTTCCTTTACATGGAACACACTATTGGGTGATATTTTTAAGACCTTTATAATAAATTCAAGGTATATCTTAGGAGATACCTTTAAAACATACACAAGACTTTATTTCCATTTCAAGGTATCTCCTAAGAGATACCTTTCGAATAGGCACAAGAGTGGATTTCTCCTTCAAGAAACAAGTGGAATTTCCTTTACATAGAGATCACTACTAAGTGAAATTTTAAAGTCCCCTGTAATACATTTAATCTATCTCCTATGAGATACATTTCAAACATGAAAAAGAGTATATTTCACCTTCAAGGTATCTCCTACGAGATATATTTCAAACAAAAACAAGAGTGGATTTTTCCTTCAAAGAATAAGTACAATTTTCCTTTACATGGAAGGCACTAATTGGTGATGTTTTGAAGGCCCTTTTAATACCTTAAAGTTATCTCCTAGGAAATACCTTTCAAACATGCACAAGATTGGAGTTCCCATTCAAGATAACTCCTAGGATATACCTTTCAAATAGGTACAAGAGTGGATTTCTCTTTCAAAGAACAAGTGGAATTTTCCTTTACATGGAGGGCACTACTGGGTGATATTTTTAAGGCCTTTTTAATACCTTAAAATTATCTCTTAGGAGATACCTTTCAAACATGCACAATATTGAATTTCCTCTTCAAGGTATCTCCTATGAGATACCTTTCAAATAAGCAGAAGAGGAGGTTTATCCTTCAAGGAATAAGTGGAATTTTCCTTTATATATAAAGCAATATCAAGTGATATTTTGAAGGCCCATATAATACATTCAATTTATCTCCTAGGGGATACCTTTCAAACATGCACAAGAGTGGATTTCTTCTTTATCTCTTATGAGATACATTTCAAATAGAGACAAGAGTGTATTTCTCCTTCAAGGAACAAGTGCAAAATTTATCTACATAGAAGGCACTACTAGGTGATATTTAGAAGACCCTTGTATTACCTTCAAATTATATCCTAGGAGATACCTTTCAGACATGAACAAGAGTGGATTTCCCCTTCAAGGTATCTCCTAGGAGATACATTTTAAATAGGGACAAGATTGGATTTATCACATTAAGGAAAGAGTGGAATTTTATTTTACATAGAAGGCACTACTAGGTGATATTTTGAAGGCCACTATAGTACCTTCAATCTACCTCTTATGAGATACTTTTAAACATGGACAAGATTGGATTTCCCCTTAAATATATCTTGTAGGAGATATATTTCAAATAGGGACAAGAGAGGAATAAGTACAATTTTCCTTTAAATGGAAGGCACTACTAGATGATATTTTAAAGGCTCTAATAATAACTTCAAGGTATCTTATAGGAGATACTTTTCAAACAAGCACAAGAGTGGATTTCCCCTTCAAGGTATCTCTTAGGAGATACCTTTCAAATAGGTACAAGATTGGATTTCTCCTTCAAAGAACATGTAGTATTTTTTGTTACATAGAAGGCAATACTAGGTGATTTTTTAAGGCATTTTTAATACCTTTAAGGTATCTCTTAGGATATACCTTTAAAAAATTCAAAATATTGGATATCCCCTTCAAGGTATCTCATAGGATATACCTTTCAAATAGGCATAAGAGTGGATTTCTCCTTCAAGAAATAAGTGGAATTTCCTTTACATAGAAGACACTACTAGGTGATATTTTTAAGGCCCCTATAATACCTTAAATGTATCTCTTAGGAGATACATTTCAAACATGCACAAGAGTATATTTTCCCTTCAAGGTATCTCTTAGGAGATACCTTTCAAATAGGAACAAGAGTGTATTTTTCCTTCAAGGAACAAGTATAATTTTCCTTAACATCGAAGGCATTAATGAGTTATATTTTTAATGCCCTTATAATACCTTCAAGTTATATCCTATGGGATACCTTTCAAAATGAATAAGATATGATTTTCCCTTGAAGGTATCGCATAAGAGATACATTTCAAATAGATACAAGAATGGATTTCTCCTTCAAGGAATAAGTGGAATTTTCCTTTACATAGAATGCACTACTAGCTGATATTTTGAAGGTATTTGTAATACCTTCAAGGCATCTCTTAGGAGATACCTTTCAAATATACACAAGATTTTACTTACCCTTCAAGGTATCTCTTATGAGATACCTTTCAAATAGGTATAAACGTGGATTTCTCCTTCAAAGAACAATTAGAACTTTCCTTTATACATAAGGCCTTACTAGATGATATTTTGAAGGATATATAATACTTTCAATGTATCTCCTAGGAGATACCTTTCAAACATGGAAAAGAGTGGATTTCCCTTTCAAGGTATCTCCTAGGAGATACATTTAAAATAGGGACAAGAGTGGATTTCTCCTTCAAGGAACAATTTCAACTTTATTTTACATGGAAGGCACTAATGGGTGATATTTTTAAGGCCCTTGTAATACTTTTAATGTATCTCTTAGGAGATACCTTTTAGACATGCACAAGATTTAATTTCCCCTTCAAGGTATCTCTTAGGAGTTACCTTTCAAATAGGGACAAGAGTGGATTTTTTGCATCAAGGAACATGTGGAATTTTCCTTTGCATGAAAGTCACTACTGGGTGATATTTTTAAAGCCACTATAGTACCTTTAATGTACCTCCTAGGATATACCCTTAAAAAATGGACAATATTGGATTTCCCCTTCAAGGTGTCTCCTAGAAGATACATTTCAAATAGGGACAAGAGTGGACTTTTCCTTCAAAAAACAAGTACAATTTTCATTTATATGAAAGACACTACTTGGTGATATTTTCAAGGCCCTTATAATACCTTCAAGGTATCTCCTAAGAGATACCTTTTAAACATGCACAAGATTGGATTTCCCCTTTAAGGTTTCCCCTAGGAGATATCTTTCAAATAGGTAAAAGAGTGGTTTTTTCCTTCAAGGAACAAGTGGAATTTTTCTTTACACAGAAGGCACTACTAGGTGATATTTTTAAGTCCTTTGTAACACCTTCAAGGTATCTCTTAGGATATACCTTTCAAACATGTACAAGATTATATTTCCCCTTCAAGGTATCTCCTAGGAGATACATTTCAAACAAGGACAAGAGTGGATTTTTCCTTAAAGGAACAAGTATAATTTTCCTTAAAGGAACAAATGCAATTTTCCTTTACATAGAAGGGACTATTGGGTTAAATTTTAAAGGCCCTTATAATACCTTCAATATATCTCATAGGAAATACCTTTCAAACATGCATAATATTGGATTTCCCCATCAAATGATAGTCACACGGATGTTAAATTTAATATAATAAAGACCCCCATAGACACATTTAAAATTGAAGGTTGAGTGCCCATAAAATATGTTTGGTGAACATCAAATGACAATCATGCATACATAAAATTTAATACATCGAATAACTATGTAGATGCATTTAAAATTGATGATCATATGCCTATCAATGACATATATGTGAATGATAAATGATGGTCATGAGGATGTCAATTTTAAGATGGTTGGTTAGATCCAAATAGGCCTAAGATTTACAGTCCATGTTGATTTTTACTCAGAATACCCATGGGATTTCCAAGTGGCATAACCTTAGGGTCAAGTGTAAACATCATCCAATGGCATTCGACTCTCAAGATCAAGATCAACAAATAACACTGATCTAAGCAAACATAATCTGATGGTGTGAATTAAAAGAAGATTTTTAAGGGTTAATGGTCATGTTTTCAAACATTAATGGATGAAGTTCCACAAAAGTGCCACATAGATGTCATAGGGACACCACATAAATAGAAAAAACAAATCCAAAGATCTTGTGGGCATAAAAAGTTGAAGGTATAAATACATGATCCAAATGAAAATATATAGAATGAAACTCATTTAAGTGCACATATATTTCATTATTTAAGCTAAAAAATCCTCTAACATCTAAAAAATCCCTAATTTAATCTTGAATTGATCATAATTGAGTCTAGGAGATCAAATCATCATCTGAGTAAGTGTAATTGAGTCTAGGATCGAACTATACACCACCAGTGAGAAATTTGAACAAACTTACAATCATGGAATCTATAAAATAAGCTAGAGAAGGTGAAGAGCTCTATTTGACCTCAGACGTAGAGGGGAGAATCTTTAAAGACACAAAATCTGGTGCAGTAGCTTTAAACACAAGAGGCAAAATTAGTCCAAACTTTTTGGGATGATTAAAGAGCTACCTACCATCACCAAGGAAAATGAGAAGAAAGCATCAATCAACAAGAGGTACTATGACCTAGTTGCCATTCAAATAACAATCCTTCATAGCACTACAACAAAACTAGAGGTACTTCACTACATAGATGTTTTTTCCCCTATTTACAAATAATTCAAGAATGAAAAGGGCATGTTGTTCAATGAACATACTTGCAAAAGTATAACTTATATTTCTCCCATTACTTTTGAGAACTACTATAAGTTACCCAAACCCCAGGTAGATATATCCAAAACCAATAATTAGGCTAAGTAAAATGACCTAAAGACCATCCTCACCCCATGGCTATATTATGGGATTCAAGTATTTGTAGACTTTAGTGACAACATTGCAATCAACCAATTTAGGGTAGGGATTAGGATGATTATGACTTTAAAGGATAGGTTGTATGGTAATCCCACCACCACTTATGTTGAAAAAATTTGGGTACCCTTGGTATATTTTATGGTTGAGAAGTAACTCACTCCTCCCATTGGTGAAGTTTTTAGCACATATTTGTGTAGGTAGATTATTGTTGTCAAGAAAAGGACTATGAACCAATTCTACATGATGCCCTCCTTACCACTACCAAGATCCCTAACTTTAGAAGGTAGTCACCTAAGGGGACATAGATAGTGTCCCAATTCTACTCAAAGTTAAACATATTTAAGTATAGGGACCACATTCATTTCATCTATGACTATGTCTATCCAACCTTGATTGAAGCCATAAGTAGAAGCCCAATGGCAATAGTTAGTCATTTGGTCAAAAATTCAATTGATTCCATTCATGACATATAGTTTTACCTGGATTGCAAAATCATTAGGATTGAGAGGACCCAATGTACCCCACTTAGGATACCATTCCATATGCCAAATAAGTTAGTTGAGCAAATGGTAGCATACTAGATATGCAATGGTATAGATGGTGTGTGTAAAATCAAGAGAAAGGGACTACTACATACCCTAACTATGACCATTTGTAGGACTATATTTCAACAATGGGACAATATTTAGGTTGATTCTAGACATAAAGCCTATTTCAAACTACAACATGATGAACTAAGATAGTGGGATCCCGAAGGAAAGCTATTAGGGCACTTGAAAGCAAAAATGATAAGTGTGACATATGAACATCTACCTAGTGTCTATGAATTAATATACACAAAGGCATCATCCTTCACCAAAGTGTTAGAAAGATTAAAAAGGCACAACATTAAACCAAAGGCTAGGTTATTGAGAGAGTAGAAGCCAAGTGAGGATATATGGTAGATGGGACCCAGGTAGTACCATTTACTACCAAGTCCATCTTCTATAACCCCTCCATCATAGTTATAGATAGAAACACAAAGGTCTAAAGTATAAATTAAACAAATACCTAAATAAAGGACACCTAGTGAGGTGGAATCATCTTTAGCCTAGATTGAAGAATCGGGATCACTAATTGAATTCATTGACATAGTGGCATTGGATCCTAAAGAAATAGTGGAAGATTCCTTGAAGATACTAGCTAGTACCTATGAATCAAATGAAGAAGCTAAAGCTAAAGAGATAGAGAAAGAGAATGGGAAAGAAGTAGCATTGGACTTAGTTCATATTTCTACCCCACCAAAGATAAAAGCTAAGCTAGCTTTAATTCTAATAGATGTTAAAAATCCTAAGTTGACCTTCACTCATCTTTTGAGTGAGGTCAACCTTTTCAATGATGAAAATCCAATTCACAATCCAACCATTCTTGAATGGTTTAAATGTGTCAAGCTACAAAATATTCCTACCTTGCACCATCCTTGGGCTATTAAAAAATCTATCAACATCTATGTGCATGATAAGATTAAGCCATAGATTGTAGATCTACAAAAGGAAGAACAAAATAGGAGGCCTTCCCCCAAGTGGGGAGTAGATGGATATTCCAAATATAAATGTAAATTAATCTTTTGTTGGTGTCAAGTTTGACCCAACCATAGCTGGACTATAAAGAGTCACTAAGAAGAAACCCATGGTTGGGGGAGAAGAATTCACTTTTTATAAATTAGAACCATTTTTTAGCTTCAATCCTATTTAAGGGTAGAGACTAGGTGAAAACCCCATCTTTGAGTAAATTGTTCTTAAATTGGCTCAATCACAATCATCTTAGTTGTAGGCTACCATCAAAGTCTTGCAGTAGCAGAAGGAGAATCTACAATAGCAAAAGTAAAATTTAGAGAAGCAAGCTATATTATCAGTTCTTGATGTCATGATTAAGATGTTTGAATCATCCTTCTATGACATGTTTGACTCGTTAAAGTCAATAAGGTATAGACAAAATATATTGAGCCAACAAGATGTAGTGTAAAAAGGCTTAGTCACCTAGTGGTAGAATTTAAAGAAAAAAGTAAATTAATTAGTTAACATATTGGTATAAGATCAAATCCCTAGTTTGAAGACCATCAACCTAGCTCACTTGAATACAACCATGTGATTGATTATAGATAAGATCAAAGGTTTGAGTACATGGTTCAAGATCTTGGAAAGACTCTTTAGAGATAACAAGGAGTTATTAGATAGGATAGAACAGTTCTTGGGGACCATGATTGTTAAAATAACAATGCTCAACCTAATGGGCCTCATAATAGATTAGATAATAAATATAGTATAGTCATTAAAGCTACTGAGATACTAAATATACAGTAAAATAATACATTACATAGATTAAATACCTGACAAGAAGCACCTATAAAAATGATAGTGAAACATGGGATCAACACTTCTACTGCTAATGCCATAGTTCACCTAAGTTTAGTCAATAAAATAATGTTATTTAGCCTTCAAAAGGGAGAGAGAAAATTTGGGATAAAACAATAGAAAGATAAAAATATAAACTTAACCCTAATTTTGAAGTGTGTAGTAATTTTTAGTTCTATAATAATTTAAAATTTTATAGAAGTAAAATTATCATCATGGAACTTTGAAAATGATGGTAATGATTTAGAAATAATAGGCCCTTGCATAATAATTGGATTTTCATCCACATTTTTTTAAGATGTAACATAATCAAATTTTCTTTAAATAGGGATTTGACTCCTTAATTTTTAGCCTGGTCCCCTAGAATACCTTTGAGATAATTTAATTCACCAATCCAAATACCTGTGAGGGTGAGTTGTCTTTATTTAACTTACAAATTAATATTTAGGGATGAATTCGACCTCAAAATGGTAATTAAGATAAGTGACACAAAATTGTACCTAGTAACTCAAAGACCTCTTGGGAAAAGATTTTGTGTGCTTATCTAAATTAATATAATTATGTGAGGGCATAAGCAATCTACCTCAGAACACTTACTATATATAGTATTTATATATATAGAATTTGATGCATTTATAGATTGTATATAAATGTATATTTGTATAATTTAGGGAATTTCATTCCAATAAAATAGTAACATACTCATCATAATAAATTACACTTGATGGGTCTCCTACCATGGGTTTTGAATCACATCCAGGGGATCATCAAAATTATAAAATGTTTAATAATCCGCTACAAGACCATAGTAAAATGAAAATTATAGAAGTTCAAATATGGAAATGGAAGTAAAATTATCATCATAGAACTTTGGAACCAATGGTAATGATTTATAAATAATTATTAATCTCTTGAATAATAAGTGGACTTTCATCCATATTTTTTGAAGATGTAACATTATTAATTATTAAGACAAACAAGTGGTGGTGGTATAATGGTAGGCATACACACTAGAATAGATGGTGTCTTTCAAACATATATGTCCACTTCAATTTTTATCATATTTCTAAACCCAAAACTCTTCTTGGTCACTTCTAATTTTTTTAATGCCATTGTAACAAAAGTAATATATGCATTACAATCACCAAGACAAAACTTGATCACCCACAACTGAGCTCCTTATCTAGTGAATACAGATGCCCCCTAAACAAAACCGAGGGAGTTACAATTTTGATGTAAATATTGTGCTAATGATTTAGAAATAATAGGCTCTTTCATAGTAAGTGGAGTTTCATCCACATTTTCTAAAGATGTAACATAAGAAAATTATATAATAGGGATTTGACTCCTTAATTTTTAGCCCCACCCTAGGAATACCTTTGAGATAATTCAATTCACCAATTCAATACCTGTGAGGGTGAGTTACCTTTCTTGAACTTACAAACTAATATTTAGAGATGAATTCAACCCCAAAATGATAATTAAAATAAGTGACACAAGATCATACCTAGCAACTCAAAGACCTAGTGGGAAAGGATTTTGTGTGCTTATCTAAATTATGGTTATGTGAGGGTATAATCAATCTACCTCAGAACACTACTATATATAGTATTTTTATATAAAAACTTTCTATTTATAGATTGTATCTAAATTTATATTTATATAATTTAGGTAATTTCATTCTAATAAAATAGCAATAGACTTGTCATAATAAATTACACTTGACGGGTCTCCTACCATGAGTTTTAGATCACATCAAAGAGATCATCAAAATTAGAAAATGTTCAATAATCCACTACAAGATCATAGTATAATGAAAATTATAGAAGTTTAAATATGGAAATAAAAGTAAAATTATCATCATAGAACTTTGGAACCGATGGTAATGATTTATAAATAATTATTAGGCTTTTGGATAATAAGTGGAGTCTCATCCACATTTTTTGAAGATGTAACATTATTAATTATTAGCAAAAACAATTAGTGGTGGTATAATAGTAGGCACACACATTGGAATAGATGGTGTCTTTCGCACATATATGTCCACTTCAAATTTTTATCATATTTCTAAACTCAAATTTCTTCTTGGTCACTTCTAATGTTTTAGCATCATTGTAACAAAATCAATATCTCCATTACAATCACCAAGACAAAACTTGATCACCCACAACTGAGCTCCTTATCCAATGAATACAGATGCCCCCTAATCAAAACCTAGGGATTTATAATTTTGATGTAGAGATTGTGCTAATGATTTAGAAATAATAGGCTCTTGCATAATAAGTGGAGTTTCATACACATATTTTGAAGATGTAACATAAGCAAATTATCTAATAGGGATTTGACTCTTTAATTTTTAGCCCCTCCCCCAAAGAATACCTTTGATATAATTTAATTCACTAATTCAAATACCTTTGAGGGTGAGTCACCTTTCTTGATCTTACAAACTAATATTTAGAGATGAATTTGACCCCAAAATGGTAATTAAAATAAGTGACACAAAATCATAGCTAGTAATTCACAGACCTTTTAGAAAAGGATTTTGTGTGTTTATCTAAATTGTGCTTATGTGAGGGTATAATTAGTCTACCTCAAAACACTTAAGTCTATATATAGTATTTCTATATATAGACTTTCCATTTATTGATTGTATCTAAATGTATATTTGTATAATTTAGAGAATTTTACTCCAATAAAATAGCAATAAGCTTGTCACAATAAATTACACTTGATGGGTATCTGACCATGGGTTTTGGATCACATCTAGGGGATCATAAGAATTAAAAAATGTTCAATAATATGCTACAAGACCATATTACAATGAAAATTATAGAAGTTCAAATATGGAAATAGAAGTAAAATTATTATCATGGAACTTTGGAACTGATGGTAATGATTTAGAAATAATTATTAAGCTCTTACATAATAAGTGTAGTTGCATCCACATTTTTTTAAGATGTAACATTATTAATTATTATGAGAAATAAGTGGTGGTGGTATAATAGTAGGCATACACATTGGAATAGATGGTGTCTTTCGAACATATATGTCCACTTCAAATTTTTATCATATTTCTAAACTCAAAATTCTTCTTGGTCACTTCTAATTTTTTTAACACCATTGCAACAAAAGGAATTTCTCCATTTCAATCACCAAGACAAAACCTGATCACCCATAATTGTGTTCCTTATCCAATAAATATAGATGTCCCTTGATTGAAACCAAGGGAGTTTTAATTTTGACATAGACATTGTGCTAATTATTTAGAAATAATAGACTCTTACATAATAAGAGGAGTTTCATCCACATTTTTTAAAGATGTAACATTATTAATTATTAGGAGAAGCAAGTGGACCTAGTAGTATAATAGTAGGCATACACATTAGAATAGATGGTGTCTTTCAAACATATATGTCCACTTCAAATTTTTATCATATTTCTAAACTCAAAATTATTCTTAGTCACTTCTAATTTTTTTAGCACCATTGTAACAAAATTAATTTCTCCATTGCAATCACCAAGACAAAACTTGATCACCCAAAATTGGGATCCTTATCTAGTGAATACAGATGCCCCCTAATTGATACCAAGGGATTTGCAATTTAGACATAGAAATTGTGTTAATGATTTAGAAATAATAGGTTCTTACATAATAAGTCAAGTTTCATCTACATTTTTTGAAGATGTAACATAAATAAATTGTCTAATAGGGATTTGACTCCTTAATTTTTAGCCTCCCCTAGGAATACCTTTGAGATAATTTAATTCACCAATTCAAATACCTATAATGGCAAGTCACATTTATTTAACTTACAAACTAATATTTGGAGATGAATATGACCTCAAAATGTTAATTAAAATAAGTGACACAAAATCATACCTAATAACTCAAAGACCTCTTGGGAAAAATTTTGTGTGCTTATCTAAATTATGGTTATGTGAGGGCATAATCAGTCTACCTAAGAACAGTTAAGTCTATATATATATATATTATTTCTATATATATACTTTCTATTTATAGATTATATCTAAATGTATATTTATGTAATTTAGGGAATTTCATTCTAATAAAATAGAAACAGACTTGTCGCAATAAATTACACTTGATGGGTCTCCTACTATGGGTTTTAAATCACATCCAAAGGATCATCAAAATTAGAAAATGTTCAATAATTCTCTACAATAACATAGTACAATGAAAATTATTGTAGTTTAAATATGGAAATAGAAGTAAAATTATCATCATAGAACTTTAGAACTGATGGTAATGATTTAGAAATAATTATTAGGCTCCTACATAATAAGTGGAGTTTCATCCACATTTTTTGAAGATGTAACACTGTTAATTACTAGGAGGAACAAGTGGTGATGGTATAATATTAGACATACACATTGTAATAGATGGTATCTTTCAAACGTATATGTCCACTTCAAATTTTTATCATATTTCTAAACTCAAAATTCTTCTTGGTCGCTACTAAATTTTTTTAGCGCCATTGTGACAAAAGCAATTTATCTATTACATTCACCAAGGCAAAACCTGATCACCCATAACTAAGCTCCTTATCCATCAAAAATAGATTCCCCCTGATCAAAATCAAAGGAGTTTTAATTTTTACATAGAGATTATGCTAATATTTTATAAATAATAGTCTCTTGCATAATAAGTGGAGTTTCATCCACATTTTTTGAAGATGTAACATAAGCAAATTGTCTAATAAGGATTTGACTCCTTAATTTTTACGTCCCCCTAGGAATACCATTGAGATAATTTAATTCACCAATTCAAATACCTATGAAGGTGAGTCACCTTTTTTAACTTAAAAACTAATATTTGGAGATGAATTTGACCTCAAAATGGTAAGTAAAATAAGTGACACAAAATCATACTTAATAACTCAAAGAGCTCTTCGGAAAGGATTTTCTGTGCTTATCTAAATTATGGTTATGAGAGGGCATAAGCAGTCTACCTTAGATCACTTACTATATATAGTATTTCTATATATAGACTTAATTCCATTTATGGATTGTATCTAAATGTAGATTTATATAATTTAGGGAATTTCATTCCAATAAAATAGAAATAGACTCATCACAATAAATTACACTTGATGGGTCTCTTACCATGGGTTTTGGATCACATCTAAGGGATCATCAGAATTTAAAAATGTTCAATAATCTGCTACAAGACCATAATACAATGAAAATTATAGAATTTCAAATATGGAAATAGAACTAAAATTATCATCATGGAACTTTGGAATCATTGGTAATGATTTAAAAATAATTATTAGGATCTTACATAATTAATAGAGTTTCATCCACATTTTTTGAAGATGTAACATTATTAATTATTAGGAGAAACAAGTGGTGGTGCTATAATAGTAGGCCTACACATTGGAATAGATGTTGTCTATGTCCACTTCAAATTTTTTTCATATTTCTAAATCCAAAATTCTTCTTGGTTTCTTCTAATTTTTTTTAGCACCATTGTAACAAAAGTAATTTATACATTACAATCATCAAGACAAAACCTGATCACCCAAAACTATGCTCCTTATCTATCAAATATAAATGCCCCCTGATCTAAACCAATGGATTTGTAATTTTGACATAATGATTATGTTAAGAGGCTATCTCTTTACATAAATAATGTAAGCCATCATAGACTAAAGAATTTCATGGTGATTCAGATCCTGATAGGTTTGTGCCCATAATTATTTTAGATGAACTTATTTTGACATTATCATGGGTTTAGAGTAACTAGTAGGTTTAATTATTTATTTACACTCTTTCACTTCACATAACCCCTCTTGCCCCTGCACACACACACACACACACCGACAAATTATATTAGTTATTAAATAAATATAATTGACATATAATACATATCATAAGATTTGTATATGTATTCTTGACATGATAGGTTGCGAATATTTAGAATTGATAATCCAACATAATTGATAGGTTGGATTATCAATCAATTATCAAGGACATTGACACATATGATAAAAATTTATTAGAAGAAGTGAATAAAGGCCTGTATATGTATGTATTTGGGTTGTATGTCAATTTTTAAAACTTATTAATAAAATGAAGGTTATTTTGCATTCAAATACTTCATAGATCTCATGAAGAATGATAAAGTCTGGTTTAATGAGGAAGAATATGATTTTAATCACATGAGAAGTAAGGGACTAGAATGAAGATAAGATAAAACTATTTATTATGCATTTGATGAAATATTTTCACCATTACTATCTTCTCATGGTGAATAAAAATAATACAATCATCTACAGTCATACATAGAGGTCTGGTATTATGTATGGGTCTATAGTAATAGGTCGAAGGAACATTTTTCTAATTCTATTTGATCTTGACGTAATTTCATTAACAATGTTACAAAGTTTAAACCTATGGATATTGTGGTTGTATGTTGACACAAAACTTCATTTTGATCTTGGATGTTGTGGTAATTATATTCCTGGGAAGCACATTCTATGGATAACTAAGAAAACTAAATCAAGATTGAATTTTATGAACAGATCTTGAAGCATAATAAATGACTCATTTTGTCCATGCAAGAAGTCAATACCCAAATTACCCTTGTACAAACCAGTACAACATTTTATATTACTTGAACACAAAGCCCACATAGGTATTTATTTTAATATGAATCAAAATATTTATTTTTAAGTACTCATGACCAATATTGATCTATATGAACCTCTGTCTAATATTTAAGAACAAAATCTTATATAACTTGAGTGATCTCAAACTTCATGTTAGAATGTAAAAGAAAATATTTGAGAAGTCTTGAATGTGATTTCATGGTATAGACTATCTAGGAGAAAGAAATAATTTATGTTCTCAGTCTCTATTTCTCATTGTCACAATTCCATGTTGAAACCTAGTTGATGAAATAAGATCTAAGTCATTAGATTCTCTATGTTGATAATGATGATAGACATTAAAGGCAAGTTCAAATAAAGGAATATATATATAAAGGTTTCATCATTTAATAAAACTAGATGAAGGTAAGGATAAGTTTTATATTCAAGGTGAGTCTACCTTGAAGACCTGTCAAGACTGTGTATATGACATAAATAAGGACTTGACATATTATAGAACTATGATTAAAAAAATTGATAGATAGGTTTCTCTAAAAGATAATGGAATGGATTTGATGTCTACATGAACATCATTGATGGGCATGTGATCATCAATTTTAAAAATTTCCATGAGGTTATCTGCTAAGCTTGTTACTTGTCTTTTTTGGATTCATCCTATTTCGTATGTGTTCCACATGGTGACTACTCAGTGCTTCTATTCTCTTTTTACTAGGCTCTCATACATTATTTGATCTTGTATTGGGCTCTTATGATGGTAACACTTGTCACCCCTATAGATCTCCATACAAACTTTGATAATTTAACATTGCATGCATCATTCAATCAACTATGCCAGGCTCATGTAGACTATAGATCTCAGGAACATGCTTAGGCTTTAACTCTTTGTCTGGGGTTTGACTTTTCAATACTTGTCACATACCTTCAATTTTACTTGACTACTCCCAAGTTCCATTCGTGTTCAACAATAGGTGGGAGTCCCCAACAACTTTGAAATTCAAATTTACTTTGTAAAATAGGGTATGTATAATTTTCACACATTTTTAAGAGGAACAAAAACTACCAAACATGTTTGACTAGATATATTCTTATTCCTACATATTCTTAGTTTTTTTTAACATACACTATAGAGCACTAACAAATCATAATAGAGCAAGTTGTAGAGTATTCAAATTATTGACCAAATTTGTTACTGCCATTTTTACAAATCCTTATTTTTAGGTATTTAATCTTAATAGTGTTTAATATATATTTTTACTCTATCTAAATTGTGTGATTTTTTTATGTTGAGTTGGCCCTTTTATTAATTGTTTAGCACTTTATGTTATGAAATCGCTTAGATTTGGATTATTGTAATATTTTTGGCCCTGATGGATCATGCCCAATTATGATGTCAATGAGCTTTCTACTAAAGGAGCGTGTACGTGATTATTGTTTGAGAAAATAGGGTTTTCAAATTGTAATACTAAAATTTTATTAAATAATATAGTAAATATAATTCCAAATAATCTATCTATATATACTTCAATCAATTTTTAATAAAAAATAGTATAACTTTTAAGAATGTGTGTCAAGCTCAAGGAGGCCCTGGGTTGGATTAAGTAGTAGTGAGCCCTATTGTAAAGCCTAGTATAAAAGGAAAAGAGGTCAAAGGAGTCAAGTGGGTGTATAAGACAAAAATGGGTAGACTCCACCAGTTATAATTCAATATGGGTAGACTCCTTTTTTTTGTTTAAATTCTATGGAAAATAGTTGCATAATAATTACTTTGCACCTTTTTTGATCATCTTCATTATCTAGTGAAAATTAACCAATTGTGTAGATTTAGCCAACAAACCATGTAGTTTAAAGGTCCTTCCTTCTAAATGAATGAGCATGAATATTTACTCAAAATTTATCTCAATTGTGTATAAAATGGTGAGCCATTAAAATCCAAAAAAGTGTTAGCCCCATCCATGATAACAGAAAACATAAGATAATATAAAATGATGGCTGAAATAATGAAATTATAGAGATTATTAGGGTTGTTTAGTGCTTACTACTATTGATTATTATTTATTTCTTTATGTGTGGAAAACCAATAGGGACCCAAATGATGAATTTTAGTATGATTCAAGATGACATTTTTTAATAATTATAATCAACTAATCTTAATAACTAATATATTTAATAGTTTCAAATTTAAAAAAGTATAGATAATCACCTAGACCAACCAAAAGGACCAACTTATAACCTAACAAGCACCCATTTATGTCTAAATGTTATTTCTACTTAGAATATGTTGAGATTAAGGACCAGATAATTTAAACAGAGTAATTATAGCATTGATTAGTAATTAAATATATATGTTTAATATGTGAGATTAAATTAGATATGGTGAGATTTACTTGACATCATTTACATATTCATATAAATTAATACTTTAGGATAATTAATATATTTTATGTTCCCGTTAGATGTCAAAATCCTATTTGAGTAGACTCATTTGTGGAAAAAATCTCCATTAGTCACATCATAAGAAATAAATCTTTGTTTAATTACTCTCTAAGCATGTGAAATTAATGTAGATTAATATGGTGCTATTTGAGCAATTAATCTTGTGATTAGGTCAATTTCAATATTGTGTTAAATTAATGTGATAGAGATTAAAATGGTGACATTTAAATGATTCATATTGTGCCAAGATGTCAATGATGGTATGTTTTAGAATTTAATAAAGGGTTTATTCTTGACTGGAATGTCATCATTTAAGAGTGACCTATTTTTTACATATAAATAGACTATAGTCTATTTAACATGTTTCAACATTAGTTTTATTATCCAATTGTAAATGCCAAAACATCAAATAAAATGACAATTGACTTTGAACTAAATTTGGCTTATTCAGGGATCAATATCAAAATACATGTGAAAATCACCCTGCCATAATGGTAGGGTTCTGTTTGATGTAATGAAACTTCACTCCATAGGATTAATGGTGAGTTTATTCTTTTGAAAGATTGTATTTTATATTCAGTAATTACTCTTTCAGAAAGTATATTTTTTCACATACAAAAGAGTCTTAATTTTAAGGAAATTATGATAATAGCCATGACATCATTATGGAGCTGAAAATTCTACTATTTTAAAATCTGGATGCTAAATTTTTGATGATGAAAATCAGATCTTGAAGCCTAGCATGGAAAATTGGAAGCCTGACATGGAAAATTTGAAGCATGGAAAATGAAAATTATGTTATTATGAGTCTTGTGAATAGCTGTAGATATACAAGTTTTATATTGTAAAATTGGATTCTAAAAATTTTGATGATGAAAATCAGAGTTTGAAGCCCTACATGGAAAATTTAAAGCCTGACATGGAAAATTTGAAGCATGGAAAATGAAAATTTTGCTATTGTGAGTCTTTTGAATAGTTGTAGTTGTACTAGTTTATTCATTGTAAACAAGTTGTTATAGTATTTTATGTGAATTTAATATATGCAAATTCTATGTTTTATTGCTATGACTCTTCCCTCTCCTATTTCATCTCTTCTTGCATGTATTTTTAGAGAATTTCTATCACTATTGTTTGGTCTGGACTATCCCCATAGTCTCAATATTTTGTTTTACTTAGTGTTGTTGGTTTCTACCCACATGGTCCTGCACATTCTATTTTTCTACCATAGAGATAAATTAGACTTGGGAGTTAGTTGACCTTCCAAAAGTAAAATAGGTCAAAGGATTCAAATGGGTATATAAGACAAAAATGGGCAAAATCCTTATTTGGTTTAAATTTTATGGAAAATAGTCACACAATAATAAATTTGTACATTTTTTGATCATCTTAATCGTATAGTGAAAACTAACCAACTGCATAGATTTAGCCAATAAACCATGCAGTTCAAATGTCATCCTTTCTAAAGAAATGAGCATGAATAGTTACTCAAAATTCATCTCAATTGTGCATAAAGTATTAATCCATTACAATCCCAAAAAAATGTCATCCCCATTCATGATAATTAAAAACATAAGATAATATAATAGATAGTCTCCCATAGCTTTATACTATGGCATTTACCAAAACTATTGACTATACCCCAACTTATAATTAGGATTTGAAATTTTGGAGCTGGGTAAATAAAATAGTTCAATTAAGTAGCCGACTTACTAAAATATTTTTAGCCAGGATCATCAAATAAATGAATTTCATATGATGGATTGATCTCACAAGTTGATCAATTACATATCACAATGAAGCTGATAATGCATAGAGGAATATTGAAAAAAAGAATAAGAGCAAATAAAATACTCTGTATCATGCTAAATGAAGAATACAAAGGGATATAGGTGTCTATATAGGTTGGAGAGGGAAAGATAACACACATTCTAGTGAATGTGGTACTAATCTTTCTAAGTATCCAACATAACCTATAAAGCCCTAAGAAAGCTAATACAACCGTGTAGACAAAACCTAGTGGGAAAAAAGCCTACACCAACACCCCCCATAAGCACATATTAGGTAGGTGAAGATAAAAAATGGATCCTAAAAATAAGGATTGATGAGGTACCCATGTACAATGTAATCTCTCATAAAGTAGAGAAAGGAAAAAAACTAATAAGAAAAACTCCCCCAAAAAATAGAGACAAAAAAGAAGTGAAGAGGCTAGAAGGCCCCCCTAAAGATGATGAAGATGATGAAGTATACCACACCCCAAGAAGAGCTCGTAGATGAATGAATTTTTTCTCAGTGAAGGGTTTGGTGAAAGATATGAGTAACCTGCTTTGAATACTAGCAAAATACTAAGTCAATGACCTGCTCATGAATCATCTCTCGAATGAAGTGCATGTGAATATTGATGTGTTTGGTCTTTTGATGAAGGACCAGATTCTTGTAAATATGAATGGTGATCTAATTTTCAAAAAATATGACTGTAAGTTACCTGATATAGATACCAAGCTCAAAAAGAATCTCTTGAAGCTAAATAGCCTTAGTAGTTATGTTAACTCCCCTATAATCTACCTCTATAGAATATAGAGAAATATCATTCTACTTCTTGCTTAACCAATTGATGGGGATAGAACCCAATGAGAAATTATAACTTGAAGTGGACTTATAAATCTCAATATCATCAACCTAATCTAAGTCTATGTAGTTAACCAAATTAAAATTTGAACCAACCCTATTGTGTATCCCATACTTGTGTGAACTTGAATGTAGTAAAAAATCCTCTTAGCTATTTTCCAATGTAAATCATGAGGTTCTTACATAAATCTTGAAAAAAATCTTATAGCATAAGAGATGTCTATTCTAATGTGAGTTAATTAAATTAGGCTACCAACAAGTTATCAATATAAGGTAGCATCGACCAATGCAGTGGAATAATTTGCCTCAAGCTTGACCCTAGATAGGAATAGAGTTAGAGATGGCTTATGGTTAGCCATATGAAACTATTTCAATAGATCAAGAGAGTACTTAGGATATAAAATTGAAATCCTTAAATCTATCTGAGTGATCTCAATGCTAAGGAAGTAGTGTATTAAGCCCAAGTTAGTCATGGTGAATGTATCCTAAAGAGTTTTTTTCACTAGTGAGATAGTCGAAGGACTCCCTGTGATCAAAAGGTCATCAACATACAGAACCAATATCAACAATGAATCATCCTACCACAAGAATTACACATTGGGGTTTAAGTGGCATCTAGTGAAATCTAAAAAAAGAAGGAATCCATTTCAGCATACTAAGCTTGAGGGGCCTGTTTGAGGCGATAAATGGATTTCCTAAGTCTACACACTAAAGAAGAATCTTGAACAAAACTAGGTGAATACTCCATGTAGATATTCTCCTCAATGTATCACTAAATAAATTCACTCTTCACATCAATTTGATGTACTCTACATCCATGCGCTATAGCTATAGTAAGTGTGAGTTTGATCTAAGTCATCTTGGCCATGGGTGAAAAGGTCTCTTAGTAGTCGATGCCAGCTACCTGTGAAAATCCTTTGGATACCAATCTAGAGTTATACTTTCCCATTTGTATCATACTTATTCTAATATATCCAATGACATCAAACCATCTTCTTCCCTTAGGAATAGAATTCAAATCCTAAGTGTGATTACTAATCAAGGAATCATATTCCTCATCCATGGCTCTATCCCACTCAGGTATACTTGAATCATCTTTGAATGTCTATGGATCCATCATGAAAGCAAAAAAGGAATTTGGTCCACTCTAAAACTCTGCCCAAGTACATCTTCATCATCTAGATCTCATTTGCAAGTGCCTGCACTCTCAAGTATCTACTTAGCCCAAAAAGGGCCTAAAATGGGTGAGTGAGGTACCATATCCTCATCCTTTAATACATGCCTAGAAGTAGATGAGGATGACTCCCCATCACTCTAATTACTATCAAAACTAGAAGAAGAAGAAGAAGTGACCTCTACCTTAAGAACCTACTATGAATGATATGAATCCTTGAACTACTCATCCAAACTAAGTGAAATTGATGTAGAGGGAGAAGTGTCAAGTAAAGAGTCAGTGGGACTCTCCTAAAACCTAACACTCCTCTTGATGAATAATTTATGATTCATAGGATGAATAAGTCTATAACCCTTGACCCCATATAGATACCCAATAAATATGTAAGGTTTGGATTGAATCTCCATAGCCTTACATTTCTTTTTGGGAATGTGTGCCATCATCAGTGATTTAAAGACCCTAGAATATTAGACCTCTAGTTTCCTATTATGACAAGCTTCATATGGAGTGATTCTATTTAAATATTTATGAGGAAATTAGTTCTAAATGTAACACACATAATTGATTGCTTCTACCTTGAACTATGGAGCTAATGATCTAGAGTGAATCATACAGTTGGTCATCTCCTTGAAGGACTGATTCTTGAATTTTGTTACACCATTCTATTGAGAAGTGTACATAACTATCCATTAAATATAATTACCCGTAGTGGTATAAAACTACTCAGTTTTATGGTTTATGTACTCCCCCCATTGTCTATTTAAAGAATTTTGATGCACTTTCTAGATTGCTTCTTAGCTAGAGCCTTAAAGTCTTGAAAATTATCAAAAACTTTATACTTTTATCTAAGAAAGTAGACTCATGTGTATCTATAAAAATCATTAATGAAGGTGAGGATGTATCTAGCCTTAGTAAAATAAATATGAGGAAACTACCCCACAACATCACTGTGAATCAACTCAAGAAGTACTGAATCTCTCCTAGCTCTGCCTTTGTTGAATTTCTCTTCAGGATGTTTTCCAAGAGCACAACCCTCAAAAATTCCCTTAAATAATTTAACTCTAGGAAGGCTTGTAACCATATCCTACTGACTCAACCACTCAAGATAGAGATAGTAAAGGTGGATGAACTTCTCATTCCCTAGTCTACTAACTTCATCTGAATGGGTAAGCAATGCAGTAGGAGGAACATCTAGATCAAAATGGGAGGTGTATAGCCTAAAATGGAGATTATCCCTCCAAAATAAAAATATAGAGTCACTATGTAGCTCTCTCATCTCAACTAAATTTGGTGTGAACTTGACTCTCATGACCTACCCTATGTGGATAATCTGATACACTAAAAAAAAGATTAGTTGATAGTGAAGGTACACTTAGAACATTTGTGAATGTTTCACCTTCAACCTCAATAATCCCTCTTCCTATAACCTCCACTTAAGTGTCATCACCCTAAGTGATAAAGGACATGATAGAGAGCTCTAAATCAAAAAACTCAACCTCTGAAAAACCCATATTATGTGAAGCACTAGAGTCAATAACCCAAAATGAAGTATCTGTGGAAGCCATTAAAACTAAAGATTTGACCTTAAGTTTCTCCTTCCCTTTTTCCTTTGTCTTCAAAGATTCTTTAGTTGATGATGATTGTTTGACAGATTCAGGGACCCCTATATTATTTTTATCTAGGAGATGTGTAAGGTGGTCTATCTATTTATTCATACACTTGTGTTCATCATACCCATTATTATTACAATAGGAACACTTAACTTTTTATCTCTTAGGTTTCCCTTTGAAGGAGGAGGTTTTAGTGCTATTTTTTTAGTGGTTTTCTATTCTTTCTTCTTCTCAGGATCCTTACTCTACTATTTCTTATCCTTATTTCTAGAGGCTTTTTGTTTCCAATTCCTGACAATGAGGGCAGAAGGTTTGGAAAACTTGAGGGTTCTCATCTAGATTAATTTATCTTTTTCCTTAGTTAAATCTTCATTGAAGTCATCTAAGGATGGCATTGTCCAGTTGGCTCTCATGGTTCTCTTGGTCACATAAAAGGTAGAGACAAATGCAAAGTAATCAAGTCCTAGTTTTGTAAGCATAGAAAGAACTAACTACTCATATTTCTTCTTGGTTCCATACTCTTTAAACTAAAATCTAATTGACTTAATTTTGGTGAAGAAGTCCTCCAAAGTGTTAGAGTTGCTAGGGCTCAAACTAATTATCTCAATCTCAAGCTCATGACCCCTCATGGTGTCAATTTTCCCATACAATTTTTCTAAGGTGTCTCATACTACTTTGGGAGATTTGGTCAGCTCTATGTGAAGTAGGAGTTCTGATGACACTAAAATACATAATATTTTAAAAGCTTCATCTCATTTATTAAACCATTTTATCTTATCTACTTCAGCTGTGGGCTCAACTTCTACCCCCATAGTTATGCAAAATAACCCTTTACTTATAAGAACCATTGTAATCTTACTTTTATATTCCTAGTAGTTGAAGGGTGTGAGTGAATTAATAATGATAAGATCTATTGTAGAATTAAGATTAATGTTTTTGTTGTTTTTTTTGTAGAAATCAAATGTGTGGAAAATAAGATAATTGCATAACAAAATCACAACCATATTATAACCCCCTTGAAACTATGTTAGGTGCCTCCCCCCCACCCAAAATTTTTGCACTTTATAAAGTAGTTCATTTTATAAGTAAAATTATCTCAATACATGGGAAATAATAAAATACAATTTTTTAAAAAATATGGTACTTAGTTTTGAGTTACCATTTATAAGATATTAACAAAATAATTTCCCATAAATAGGCCTATGACTAAAAACTTGTACTTGAAACTTAAAAAAAATACCCTTAGGTGAGGTAAAATATGCCTTCTAACCACTCATTAGAACTATAATTTCACCATAGACTTTAAAAAATTAACATAAGTGAAAAAAAAATTACCCAATTACCTCAGTCTATGTGAAAGCAAGTGTGGCTTCCTATTTAGGTAAAAATATAGCTCTTAATAGAAACTAATTTAGTTTCATCTAAGTAAAGAGGATAAAGTGAATAGTTTGATATTTTTTTTAGCTTAGATCTAAACAAGAAATCCACAAGAATATCTAGATAGAAAAAAAGGATCAAGGACAAATTTTGGTCAAATTTGATGAAATCTTTACAAAGAAAAGTGACACCAAGGTAGAAAATAATGACGTCAAACTCAAATAGATATTCAAACCATGATTCAAATAGTAAATATCCCTCCTCCAATGCCTTTATATAGGTCTAAAACTTCTAATTCCAATTTAGACCTTAGAAAATTAATACCAAAGTGGGAAAAAGATGCCACATAGCCAACAAGCTTGAAATCACACAGATATGGACAAATGAGATACCTTTCTTTGTGTAGCAAAAGGAGAGATCTAAAAAAAGGAATGCTTTAGCTTATAATAAATTATAGATCACAAAATTTTAATGTATAAGATATAGGATAAAAGGATGCCAAGAGTAAGAAGGTAATGTCAAATTTGTAAAGTGTGATGGCACACTCCAAGCTTCCTTCCTGCAGATCTCCACACTAAAGTTTGCAGATAGAATATCCAATGTTGGTGAATGAAAAAATATCTATCTCTCACCAGCAGATCTCTATAAAAAAAAGATAGAATGACAAACTCCAATGCCATCTTTGTTTATCAAACGGCCAAATCTTCAACCAAAGGAGAATCTTTCAATGCCAAAGTTAAAATATTTCAATAGATCTAAAACTATGTCCTCCAAAAGACCATAAAAGTGTAGTCCTCCACAAGGAAATTCAAAAAAGATGAAAGGAAAATAAAATAGTGCTTTGGAATATCTAATAAGGACACATTTCGTGTAGAATAAAAAAATAATGCTTCAACAAAATAAAGATCTAAGAATGATTGCCAACACAAAGCTTCAAACAAAAAAGACAAATCTGAAGTGCCTTTAGCAATATTTCAAGGTAGAGACAATATAAAGGATGATTCCTCTTCTTTTTTTTTCCCCAATAATATTTGTAGAAAGCTAATATGCCTAGCCCAGGAAGAATCAACAAATCCAATAAGCCAAGTTCTCCTAAAAAAAACTTTCAGATTTGAAATCTCTCAATAATTTCTATGAGATAATAACAAATCTTAGGATTTCATAAAAAAATAGCAAATAACCAACCAACCAAACAATAAAATACTATATTGGTGCTCTAATACCATAAAAGAGTGTCATCCAGGATCACCAAATCAACAAATTGTAGATGATAGAGTGATCTCATATTTTGAGCAAGTACATATCATAATGAAGTTGCTAATGCATAGAGAAATATTTTAAAAAGGAATAAGAGCAAATAAAATACTCTATATCATTCTGAATGAAAAATAAAAAGGGAGAGAGGTGTATATAGAGGTTGGAGAGGGAAAGGTAACACACATTCTAGTGAATGTGGTACTAATATTTCTAAGTAACCAACATAACCTCTAGAGCCCTAAACAAGCCAATACAACCATGTAGCCAAAAATCAATGGGAAAAAGGCCTACACTAACACTTATTATTGATGAATTTGTGTGTATGCCTAGCGTAAATAAATATAGTCAACTTTTATTTCTTGAGGAAACCAACCACATTAATATTTGAAGGAGTACTAATACCTAAAATTACATGACAATAAATAATAGGTTGAAAATATTCAGATTCATCCTCAGGTCCTTATAGATTGTTGATGTTTGTCTATGTCAAGGATGTAATGTGAAGAAAAAAATAACATTTCTCATAGGAATATGATAGTGACACCTTGGGACTTCACTTAGTTTTACTAGAGAGATTATGTGGTTATAACATACCACCTTTTAATCTATAAGCAAACCCTGTTGTAGGAATAAAAAGAATATGGTAGTGACATAATCTACTTGAATTTTTTATGTTGTAAATTGCTTTGTATTTTCTAGTATAAGCCCATATTATTAAACAAACAAATGGATATACATAACAACCATTAATCTAAAGTGATTCATGTTTAAAAATTTCAAAAAGAGGAAGTAAGGTAGGGCAAAAAAGAAAGTTCCCTTGCAACAAAAAAGAGAAACAGATCTTTTTTCATTTATGTTAGTAACCTAGATAGCACCTAGTTGAAATCAGACTACTCAGATCTAATTCATATTTAGACTAACATTAGAATGATCTAAGATTGTGGGATGCCTATATCTAGACCAAACTTTAGTTTTGAGGCTAGCTCCTCTGAATATGTTAGTTTAGGATCAATTACTAAACCTATTAGATGTTGGGATGAAAAGAGTAAGGAAGAAACTAAAATGATTCTTTAGACATAACAAGATCCTATGAACTTTAAAAATATGCAAGACCTTATTGCTTCAATATCTTGAGTGTTAACATATTTTTTGAATCCCTTAAGTAGTTATAGGTGAAGATTTCATGGAATTGAATATTTAACTAAGTTTTGTTGCTTGAAGTATCCTCCAAAGTCTACAACTTAATGCATTCTTTTTATATTATTATCTTCTTCACATGTTCACCATTCTTTCATTATGAAAACAAACCTCTCTTATATATACCAATGTGCATGATGTGATGTTCTTTTTACAGACTATGATAGGGTATAAATATACTTTGGGAGTTTTGACAATACAAAAAGTACCCATAAGTTGATCTATGTATTATTATCTCTTAAAAATCTCATTACCCTACTTTAAAGTCTATACCCATACAGTCTCCATTAAACATGGTTCATTAATTTAATTGTAGCAGTTCTCTTGAAGCTAGTTATAGATGTACATTTGTATTTATTTATCCCTATTTGAACCTCATATGTATCCTTATTGATCTCTATATTAAGGTTATTCATATCACTATTTCATGCATTTGATGGTCCAAATAGCCTCCACAAGCCTAGAAAGGGTTTTAAGACTACTAGACCCCTAACTATAGCATATTTTGACTTGATACCAAGCCTGTAAGTATCTAAATAGCATTGATTGATTTTTTAAAGGATAATTTATTGGGCTTATTAATGAACTTATTATGCTCCATGTATTACTAGGGAACAAGGGGAAAGTAAGAAACTCAATTTTAAGTCCTAGAAGACTTGGGGCTTGAGTTTTTTATATAAATACTACTAGAAATAACATAAATAGTAAAGATGTGATCACTAATTTGAAAGTATACTAGTAGACCCTACTATAGGGACAATATATGTTTATGTAATGACACTTATTCTTGCTAATCTTTATAAAACTATTTCAATCTTTGCCAATTGTTGCCCAATATGTAAATGAACATTGTATATTTAAAGCATAAACTAAGATAAATTGATTTTTGTGTGTATCCAAGAGTGAGTAGGGCATATTATAAAATATATTGTGCTTAAGATGATCAAAGATACCAGTTCTATTAACTTTTGAGGTAAAAACACATGAAACTAGCAGCTACCAATTCTAGTGTAATGCTCAAAGCTAAATAAATATAGTTTAAGCTTCAAAGGAAGGAAATGCATATGTCTAAAAACATACTTTACATGAAAATTACTCACTCACAGTAGATTACATGGCACATTTGATTGTAAATGAAAATAAAGCAGAGAAAGTATACTATGAAATTAGTCAACCTAATGTTAAACTCAAGCTAATAGATGCATATAATGTGTGTTATTACCAAATTATCTTATAGAAAAGAAACTATTAGCCATCCAAAAGTGTGAGAATTATAAATCACATAACACACACAAGAGAACACTATAGACAAACTCTCAAATTATTTGGCTCCTTGTATTAATTATGGTAAAAACTATTTTTTGGTTACAAATGAGGGGGAAAACCCTATTTATAGGCTCAAAAAATTCCTAAGAAAAGTTTACATAGGCCCACAAAAGGTGCCCAAATACATCTAAGTGGATAAAATGTAAGTGTAAAGCACTACTTGGTCAATTTTCATGACCACTCTGGCTTGTTAGATTATATCTTCATGCCTCTTGTTCATCACTTTATATAAGTGTAAGGCACTGCTCCTCTCATGATAATTCTAGGAGACTGCTTCCTTGTGTAAACTTTATCTATATTTCTACCAGCCAATGTCTATAGTTCCTCTATTTAGAACTCAATTCCCTATTAATATTCCTCAAGGTTAGTGACATTTGGATCCACTTGATCTAAGATTTATGTGGTAGCTTCCTTAGTAGATGTAGAGACAATTGTATGACCTTGAGAGGGGAAATGTTGGCTACTAGTTCCCCTTGTTCAGAGCTCAGAGGTAGGCTTTGTCCACTTAGAGTAGCCTATAGTCGAGGTCTGCATGGCCTATTCTTAATGAGAGTAACATTGTCCTATTCCTTCTCTTCTTGTGCTTCCTCATAATCGCCATTGAACATGCTCCCATGATTTGGTGGGAGCTGGGTCTTCACAATATCCTCTTTATTCTTCTCCCTATCAATCCTCATTTATAGTTCAATATTCTTCCTCGAAGCATTTCTAAGGACTACCTCATCATTCATTATATCCCTATAAATCCATTCATGCACCTCTTCTTGGTGACTATAAATCATCCTTAGGCAATACATATGAGATTCCAATGCCTTACAGCTACTACAATGTCCTACCACTTTATGATTTTAGTTATACCCAACTTGTAAGGAGTCTTATGGGGGGTTGTCTTTGATCTATTGATTTTGGCATTAATTTCATTAGAATTCAAATTTAATTTTGATTTTCCTTTGATTCACCATTAATTTTAGATTTAAAGCTAAAGTTTTTTGCCTTTTGACACATGGCACCTTCTGATTGTTCTTAAGGGATCTCAAAATGTAACTTAGTGTGATGAATTTTTTTACTATGCCACATGAAATTTTTATAATAATGGTTATCTCTTGTTTGAGGTCCTCTAATTTTGGTTGGTTATGGGAGTACCATCTATCATTCTTGTAGGCAATCAGAGCTAGTAGTAGGGTTCTTACCAAATAAAAATGTGCCATGATATTATCAAATCCATTTTAAGGAAATTTTCAATAAACATGGAAGGTATTCCAAGTCTCTTCAAGGTATCTCCTATGAGATACCTTGAAATAAAATTCCAAACATTTGCATGTTCAAGGTATCTCCTAGGAAAGAAAATTCCAATAGTGTGCATAAGGTTCTTGCCAAATAAAAAGTTGTCATGGTTTTATCAAATCCTTTGAAAAGACATTTGAAATCAAAATTTAAGGTATTCCAAGGCCCTTTGAGGTATATACTAGGATATTCCTTGAAAAAAAATCCAATCGTGTGCATGTTCAAGGTATCTCCTAAGACATATCTAGAAAGAAAATTCCAATAGTGTGCATTAATGTTCTTACCAAATAAAAAGTTCTCATGGTTATATCAAATCCATTAAAAATACCTTTGGGATAAACATGGAAGGTATTACAAGGCCCTTTTATTTATCTCCTATGAGATACCTTAAATTAAAATTCTAATTGTGTGCATGTTCAAGGTATATTCTAGGAGATATCTTGAAAAAACATTCCAATAGTGTGTATTAGGGTTCTTGCTAAATAAAAAGTTATCATGGTTATATCAAATAATTTATAAGGAAATTTAAAATAGAAATTTAAGGTATTCCAAGTCCCTTTGAGTTATCTCCTAGGAGATACCTTCAAATAAAATTCCAATCGTATGCATATTTAAGGTATCTTCTAGGAGATATCTTGCAAGAAAATTCCAATAGTGTGCATCAGGATTTTTTCCAAATAAATTTTTTTGTAGTTACATCAAATCCCTTAAAATGACCTTTATAATTAAAATTTAAGGTATTCCAGTCCCTTTGAGATATCTCCTAAGATATACCTTAAAATAAATTTCCAATCATGTGCATGTTTAAGGTATCTCCTAGGAGATATCTCGAAAGAAAATTTCAATAGTGTGCATCAGTGTTCTTGACAAATAAAAAGTTGTCATGATTATATATATCTCTTACAAGGACATTTACAATAAAATTTTAAGTAATTCCATTTGAGGTATCTCCTAGGAGATACCTTAAATAAAACTCCAATCATGTACATGTTCAAGGTATCTCCTAGGAGATATCTTGAAAGAAAATTCTAATAGTGTGCATCAGTTTTTTTTCCAAATAAAAATTTGTAATGGTTATATATATTCCCTTTCAAGGAAATTTTCAATCAACACGGAAGGTATTCTAAGGCCCTTCGATTTATCTCCTAGGAGATACCTTGAAATAAAATTCTAATCATGTGCATGTTTAGGGTATCTCCTAGGAGATACCTCACCATAGTTACAATTGCTTCTATAAATTATGCTCATTCAAGATTTTTGATTGATTTATGTTGATTGATTTATGTCACTTCAAGTGGTTCAATATTTTCATTATTCCCTCCTTGATCTTCCCTAGTAGTTGTAATGGTAGGATTAAGTTGTTCTAAGATGGGTTTCAGCATCAATGCAATTAGAACAACTAGATCAATTTGTTAGACCTTTGTTCTGGTGCTAACTATTCTTCACCAGTTCATCATGGCATGCAACAATGGAGAGAAGGTTCCCTTTCATGTAATTGTTCCTAGAGATAAAACTATTGAAGTCTACATGTTTTCCTTGATCGCACCCTTTGAAACATTGGCTCTAGTCTAAACTAGACCATGCTCAAACTTAGCTTCATGCTTTTTATTTACCTTACCCTATCAAAATTTCTTTATTGACCTTTGTCTAAGTCACCTAGGCTTTACTTCATTTGGTTAATCAGCAAAAACTAGCTTAGATCATTGATCTCTTGACTAATATTTTTTCTTTGATCTTCCTGATGAGAACAAACATGATCTGTAAATCCTCTGCTAGGATTCACATGCTTCTACCACTTGTCAATCACACCTTTACTCTCAAGGTTCACTAACTCCTTAACTTGATCACATGTCATTGATCTTGAATTTTTGATTGATTGCAAGCATTGATCTATCTGATCCCATTAACTCATCAATCACCACTCATTATTAGATCTTTTATATGGATGAATGTGGACCATTGGATTTTATTAGATCTACTATTTTAAAATAAATGACTACTTCACCATATAAAATTTGATGTCCAGACAACTATATTTGATATCTTTACAAACTTATTTGACATCCGTTTGAACATCACTAGGATATTCAAATTTTAATGGTCATTTATCATGGTTTAAATTTGACATTTGTGTACCCATCAATTAATGTGCATAATTTTCAATTTGTGGATCATAAATTTTGTGGGCTAATTCTTTCAGACCTTTTGTTGGACATTTTTTGCGAGATTTTTATCTTAGCCACTTTCTATAAAGGAATTTTTTACGACTCCTTTGCATTGAACAAAATATCTAGATAAATTATCATAGGATAATTAATTGAAAGAATTCAGTTTGCTCTTTACCTTAGATAATCTATTATGGATAAAATGTCCAAAATAATTCAGGCATTTAGGCTTTTTGCTTGGTCACTTTCACTGAAATAATTTTTACTTAGTCTTTTGCCTCGAAACAAATTATCTAAGAAAAATTTGCCTTCAATAAAATTGTCCCCTTGTACTTTTTTTCAAAAATTGTCTTTAGGATTTTTGCTTTCGATGACATTTATAACCCTTTGAAAAAATGGTATCAGGCCCTTTGTTGAATAAATGACCCTTCGGGACTTTGTTTTGAGATAATTTACAAAAAAATGACCCTTCAATAAAATTGTATATGATACTTTTCTTGAAAAATACCCTTAGATATTTTTGTTTGGTCCACTTTGTCATAGAATGATCCTTCAGAAAAAGTGTTTTGGACTTTTGTTTGACTAAAATGACATTTAGCCTTTACTATAGAAAAAATGTTTGTAAGAATTTATGTCTTTGGGCCATTTGTTTCAGAAAAATGTCCAAAACAATTCCTGATGCTAAGCTAAAAACCCAAAACAAATTTCCTAAAATAATTCCAACACTTATCCAAATAAAGTGGAATAATTTCTTTGAGGGAATTATGCTTTGTACATTTGTTGCAGACAATGTGTAGAACAATTTCTTTGAGAGAACTCTAAATACAAACTTAGGATTTTTTGAACCTATTCTTACAACTTCTTAGCACCATGAAAACCTACCACTTGCATGTATGATTCTAAAATGACCCATAAGACACCAAATGATACAATGATTGAGCTACAACATACCCCATGACATTATAAAAATCCCCTATACAAGATTCTGACTATAGGGGGTTGATCCATTTTGGCATGTGGGGAAAAATGGTCAACATGTCTAGCAATTTACCAAGGGTGGCATACTTGTTATGCCATGACCAATTACCTAATCATGTCCATTGGGTATGGAGTCATAATTAGATAGGCTTGATATAAAAATTTGTGCTTCAAGAGAACTTATTTAAACACAATACGATAAGAAAGGAAACACACACCTAATATAATATTTACAAAATAAACCTTTAGCTCTCAATAATAGGGTTTTAAATGTATCCCATTCATAGGGATAGGAAGTTCTTCTCCATTCATCCTTGCTAACTGAAAAGAGTTACTTTGCTTATACTTGATGATGACATACAGTCCACTCCATAGGACATCAAATTTAGTATTTCTTCTTGGTTTTGATCTATCTTCATCCCATGTCAAGACTATGTCACCTTCTTGAAATGATCTTAGAGTTTCCCTCTTGTCAAAAGACCTCTTCATCAGTACCTGGTGATGCTCCATGGCTTGATGAGATTTACCTCTAGTTTCTTGAAAATTCATTAATTTTATCAATCTCAATTTTAATTGTAGTTTTCTCAATCAACTATAGTTGATGTTCTAACTCTAAGGTAGGAAACTCTTGAGAGATAGACATTCTAGCTTCCCTTCCATAGACAAGCACAAAAGGAAAATTCCATGTTTACCTCTTGGAAGTTATCCTATCAGCCCACAAATTTGTCTTCAATTTGGTGTACCAACCTCTTTGGTTATGCTCTAAGGTTTTCTTAAAGATTATGATTAGGTTCATGTTAGTATATTTAGCCAACCCACTACCTTGAGGGTAATCATTGGATGAAGTGCTCAATAATATACCATTATTATTTGCCCAATTAGTTGTCCTAGCACCCATAAAATCAATAGCATTATCTGAAATAATAGTAAGAGTACCAAACCTTGTTATGATGCTCTCATTGAACTCAAAATGGAAGGTATTATAAGGCCCTTTTATTTATCTCCTAATATATACCTTGAAATAAAATTCCAATCATGTACATGGTTAAGGTATCTCCTAGGAGATATCTCGAAAGAAAATTCCAATAGTGTGCATTAGGGTTCTTACCAAATAAAAATTTGTCATGGTTATATCAAATCCTTTGCAAGGACATTTGAAATAAACATGGAAGGTATTCCAAGGCCCTTTAATGTATCTCCTAGGATATACCTTGAAATAAAATTCCAATCATGTGCATGTTCAAGGTATCTCTTAAGAGATATCTCAAAAGAAAATTCTAATAGTGTGCATCAGTGTTCTTGCCAAATAAAAAGTTGTCATGGTTATATCAAATCCTTTGCAAGGAGATTTGAAATTGAAATGGAAGGTATTCTAAGGACCTTCAAGTTATCTCCTAGGAGATACCTTGAAATAAAATTCCAATCATGTGCATGTTCAAGGTATCTCCTAGGAGATACCTTGAAAGAAAATTCCAATCATGTGAATCAAGGTTCTTGTCAAATTAAAATGTGTCATGGTTATATCAAATCCATTGAAAAGTACCTTTTCAATCAACATGGAAGTTATTCCAAGACCTTTCTAGGTATCTCCTAGGAGATACCTTAAATTAAAATTCCAACCATGTGCATGTTCAAGGTATCTCCTATGAGATATCGCATAATGAAATTCCAATCATGTGCATGTTCAATGTATCTCTTAAGAGATACCTTAAATTAAAACTTAAAATTATGTGTGTTCAAGGTATCTCTTAGGAAGTACCTATAAATAAAATTCTAATTGTGTGCATGTTCAAGGCATCTATGAGGATACCCTTTGAAATTACTACAAGGCCCTTCAAGGTAATCCCCTAGGAGATAATTTGAAAGAAAATTCCAATCATAGGGTATGAGTTATAGGGGATGACACAAAGGGGTTAACAACATTAATCCTTCATAGAGGTTAAACATAGGCACCCCCTACCTCCCCATAGCTATAATTTTATATCATGTATTATTTATGTCCAATCAGTATAACTTACAACTCATCCCCCTACATCCCCACAGCGATAATTTTGTATCATGTATTATTTATGTCTAATTATTATAACTTATAACTCATCCCCATTCAACTCATCCCCATAAAACCCTATACTGATGTAGGAAATTAAAATGCCTCAAAGGTTACTCCTTTAAGAGAAGCTATTGCACACTCTTATTCAGGAGATTATGGATCGGGATAATGAAATATCTGAGGTAGCTATAACACACATATAAAAAAATACATCAAAGAAAGCACTAGTACACATTCAAAAATATGAAATAATTTAAACATAACCATCTTAATCAATATATTTACCAATCTTTCAATATTTGTTTCACATCTATAGATCAGTACATCAATCAAGACAGTCAAGAATCTATTTACATCTATTGCACAATACAGATTATTGAAACATACAACCAAAAAAGTAACAACTAATTGCACAAAAATTGGAAATAAATAATCAAACACTTCATTAATGATCAAAATTGATTCTACTATAGTATTCAAAAATTCTCTAATAAAAATCCAATTTGGATTAAAATTATTTATATAGACTTGGGGAAAGGGTTGCCTCATCCTCCAAGTTCATGCAAGGTCATTACATGTGACAATTAGAATATGTAGTTCTAATTATATTCAAAACCATATGAGTAGTCCCATAGTTATCAATTAGATAAGTTGACCTTTTCAAAACTATGTAATATGTGCATGTGTACCAATTATAAATTCAAATTTATAATGAAAAGTCTAAACTATAAGAAAACTATGACTACATATGCCATCTACAAAATTATACATGCATAAAATCTTAACCTATCAAGGCTAAGTCATCTGGATAGCTACATGTATGTTGGTTGGTGTCATAGTTGAGGTGGTAGTTTTAGAATTTACAGATGTCAATGAACTACTATAATTCTCCTTCTTCTTGGCCTTATTCTCTTGAGAAACTTTATATATCATTCCATGTTACTATCGTATGATGTTCAAATTCAGTAGCAATGGTCAATGTATTATTTTAACTTATCCAAGGAGTCTTACATGCTCTTCCATAGTCATCTAAAAATTATTCTTAAGAATATCAACCTCCTTGACTTTATTTTTGGCTGCACTTAACTTGAATTCTATCTCTTCTAGTACTAAGCCTTACAAACTCTGCTTGAAGTCATCTGTCACTTCTTGAATGAGTTTATCAAAATCAATCCTATTAATCAATTTTCCTGTGGTGTCCTTCACCTTTGACAGCTTCAAATCATGCAAATTTTAGAATATTTTGGCCTCATGCACTTGATATTTGGGGATTAAATCCCCCACTACTTTTAACAATTATTGTGCTTTCTCCTACCTTATGACAACCAAGTTCAAGGCATTAGATGCCTCTAGTGTTGTCATTAAATATATGGCTATATAAAGAGTTGCCTCTGTATGAAACTAGAATTTTCAACTTATCACTATTATCTCTTAGTGAATTATACAATTGGTTGGCATTATTTACATGAAGGGCCATTTTGGCCTTCATGAATTCCATTGCCTCCAAAGAGTTGTAGCATTGCGAAGCTTTTTCTTACACCTCAACTTTTGTGCTTGTAGGGATATGTACAATCTTTTCTTGTTCCCTTAATTTTTCCACCTTGGCCTCAAGTTCTTGATCTTCAACTTCAATTACCTATCAATCCATCTATGATCCCTCATGGATAGCTATTATAGCATTCTTATGGGCTAGGGATAGATCTACAAGATTTTAAATGTAATGAGACTATCTGGGTTGCCTATTTTACCTCTTAGTGAGGGAGAATAATTCATGTCTTTCTTATAGAATCATTTATGTGCCCTTGCCATCCTCTATCTTCCTCTTCTTCACTCTTTATATACTTCTATATGTGGGGTCAAATAGAGTGGAGACAAAGGTAAGCTCAGTGATCTTGAAGCTAGGAATTTGGGTTGCCTTGCTTCTCAAGTCCATTTCCCATGGAGAAATATCCAATTGATATGCATCTGAGGTTGTAACCACAACCTCTTTCTCTACCTCCTCCTACACCTACTATTTCTTCTGAGCCTTAACAAGGATGTCAGGTAGGGAAGGCCAAATAATATTAGACCAATCCACTCCTCCAAATTAAGGAAGTAGATGGACTATAATCAATTGAGGCTTGGGATTCCTTCCCTTGCCAAAACTTGTCATAATGGTTTCCTATATGGAGGTTGTGGATGGTATGGGATGGGCAATTTGAGTGGATTGGACATGAAATTGTGGAGTGGCTAATGCAATCTATACCTTTTTGGATACCTTCTTCTTTAAGGCTCTAATGGTAGAGGTGTTATAAGGGATAGAGGAGGTAGGTATGGTTAGTGGGATGGATGTGGATTGTGGAATGGAAATGGTGATGGTAGAAACATCTTTTTCCACCTCATGGGTGATAAGATGGAATTGAGTGAATGTGGTATGGGTGAAGGGATCAACAGAGGTGAAAGTAGACACTTCCACCTTGGCTGTCCTCAACATAGAATAAATATAAACACATCTAAAATGGGCATAAAAGATAAAGGAACAATCATGAAATGTTGAGTACCTAAGGAACTTGGTGTTTCAAGCTCTACTTGAAGGCTCATGACCTTAGTTATTTCTAGCATAGCTTCTTCATCAGAGTCCTTCTCAATGTCCTTAATTATCACAACCTCTCCCTCTATTAGTTCTGAATGTGGAAGTGCAATAGAAAAGCCTTATGATTATTCAATTACGGGACTCCCCATTTGATTCCTAGGCTTCCTAATATAAACTTGAAGGGTCTTCAGCTATGTAGGGGAGACTTGTCGAGTTGATGTCATTACCTCTTATGTTTCTATCCTAATAGATGTGTAAATCTAGGTCTAAGACATAGTAGTAGTCACTTGAATGGTGTTGGTAACTATTTTTTCTTGTGTTCTCTCATCCTCATCATAATCTAAATCGATGGGGTCCCTTGCCTATGCTACCTTGCTTTTTCTAGGTTTAGATAACCCAGGATCTTTCTTCACAGTCTTCATCTTTAATTTCAAAGGGAGGACTTGAGATGAGGGACCCACCTGGTCCATGGATTGATCCTCAAACTATCCTCTATAGAAGTCAAAATTTCCCATCCTTTGTATAGATCCTTCTTTCTATTCAATTCCCTTACTATGATTTAAAGATCATCCTAGATCATTCTTAAATGATCTTCTTAAAGTCTAACAATCCTTGCTCTTTCTAAGATGTTCATATCATCCTTTACATTAAAGAACAAAAAATCATATGAATAGGGAACATGGTTGTAGGAGATGTTAAATCCCTATATGTGCTTCTAAATAAGCCCATGTTGATCCAAATCTCTATGTGGAAGCACGGGGAAAGGATAACTCTTTCACTTGTCACCCACTTCTCTATAATAATTCTTCATTGTGTAAACCATTCTTCTAATTGTTATAAAATGACCAAAGAACAAAGCCTTATTATACCTAGATAGGTCCTCTTAAACACTCCACCATAGTTAGAAAGAAATTTATTGCTCTACCAAATTATCTAGGATGTATTTTTGGAGACACAAAAGATTAACCTTGTTTCCCTAAATCATTATAACTATGAAGTTTAGAAAGAGGAAATAATCCCCTTTACCTTCTAGGGTTTTATAATATTTTATCCAATTATGGGCATGGGTGAGCCATGAATGGCTTGCCAAACCTATGGATAGACATATTCAACTATCCTCACCATGTTCTTGGTGTAGGTGTATATGTGCATAAACTGGTAATGATCACAAATTTTGTTCTTTATGCAGTTCATGGCTGGGCTCCATAATTCCCTGAGGTCTTTATAATAGGTTCCCATAATAGCATCTATAAAATATGACATCATATAGAAATTTCCCAAAGGCATGGGATGCTTGTCTTTGTGAATTATTTTCTCCCTCAAGCAGAAGCTGATTATCTCTCTCGTGGTATATGCAACATCATGGGTGAGCATCATGTAAAGAAATGGCACCCGATCTAAATTGACAAAATAAATATTTGGCATACTATAGAGTCAATTCAATAGATCCATGTTTATGTGAATCCCCATTCTGAAATTGTCTATGGAAATAGGCCCCTTTGGCTTCTTCCCTTTCCATGCAATGGTTTAGACTGGGAGTAATCATGAAGATAATGCCTTCTCAATTGATCTCTCTACAATGAATTGTGGCAATGTATGCTTGTCATAGTATGTATCAGGTATGTTTAAAGATAGGTATCTTTGGAAGTTGGATCCCAAAAAGCATGTGGCCAATGTTTCATTACTATAATAATGTAGGAAGGCATCCTGTAATATATTTCTTGAGAAGAACAAATCCTATAGGAGGTCTATACATGGCATCACCTCTGGCTTGGTGACAACAAAGTATAACCTTTAAAATTTGAAAACCAACAAATTATTTGACAAATAGCCTATCAACAAGTGTCATCTCATCCTCCAATGAAAATAATTCCATCAAATCCATGGCATCCCATAGCTATAAATAGTTGGTGTATCTATTCTCGAATATGGTGGCATCAAACATTATATTTTTGAACTTTGTGGAGTCTTTGATTGAGTATGGCGATGGTGGATTTACTCCCCTAAATGTCTTGAATGAATATGCCATTGTAGTATACACTATGTGCTATTTGTAGTTTCCTTCTAGGTGTTATGTATGTTGTATGATCCAATCAGCTCTAGCTTAATCGTTGTTTTACCCACAATACTCTTTGAGATAGTAGCTAGGGATCTTTATTGTTATAGGATAGTAGGATACTTTGAATTCAAATTTGATTTAAAGCAATGAAGGATTCCAATTGTTTCATATCACATATATAGGATTTTTTATTGAATAACATTTAATGTGACATAAGTTCCCAATGTTCACCTTGCTTTTATATTTTTGTATAATTGAAACTTTGTTAGTTCAAGTTGGTGGGGGTCTTTAGTGGCAAGATCCTACTCCTCAATAAGAGTACATATGATTACCTTGTATAAGCAACTAAAAATAGAATTATACCAGAATGAACAAGTAACTAGAATTCACAAATAGCACAGAATATGAGAGACAATACATAATTTTGTATTAATACTCATCCAGAAAGAAAATACAATAAAGAAGATGCCACTTCTTCTCACACCTCTATGAGGCTTCCCACACCTCAAGGGCTCCCAGTAATTCTCAATCAAGAGTTCACTCTCCTACCAAAAATGGTCCCAACACACAACTCAAATACAGAGTTGGTGTTCACCTCCACCCAGTCAATAATAACACTGCCAGTACACAAGTACTCAAAGTACTTCAAGTAGATCTCCCATGAACTTGCAACAACCTATAACTCAAATGATCTTACTTACACATGTAGATCTACCATGAACTTGCAATAACTTGCAATTCAAATGATCTTACAATTAGAAGGATCTACCTTGCCTTCCTCTATTGCTCTAAATACAATACATGCCAATGAGTCTATAAATAGATCCCATACTAAACAATAACTTAGACTTCTAATTTAAAATAATTAGACACGCAACTCAAGACTCAAAATAGTCTTTACATGCAAACAATCATTTCAACAAACTCACTGTTCATGCAATGAATAGTTCTAGAACCACACAGGTGACCAACGTCGATCCCTATCTGACTGGAGGTGACCAACATCAGTTGAATCCTACCGATGTTGGCAGCTTTCTATTCACCCCTGACTGACGTCGGTTGGCCTGACCGACGCTTGTGACTGTGACACTCAGCAACCTCCTCCATGTTTGCATACAGTGAAGCTTTTAGCTCCATAACCTAACAATCTCCCACTTAGAGATAAACAATTGCACCTGTACCTATACCTATGCATCATCTAGTTTGTTTATTGGCTTTGTATCCCTCTTCAAGATCACTCTTGAAGACCAACCACCACAAATCCTGTGGTGCACCTCCTATCATCCAAATCACCTTGCCACATCTGATTCTACAAACCCATGTAGAGAAGTGCTTGAACCTGCATAGCATGTATACCTACTGGTGGTCCCTCTCAGATATCTGAGAATCCACTGAACTGCCCTCCAGTGCTTATTTCTTGGATTGGCTCCAAACTTGCTGATAATTCCCACTGCTTGGAAAATCTTAGGTCTAATACACATGTACTTAACCTCATCATGTGAATCAGGACACTGTTCATAGAACTATCCAACCATCAACGTGCTAACTGGTTTCACACAATCATCTGGAGACAAAATCAATCTGTGACCTTCCATGTCTCTAGAACACATTCATGCCAAAAAATCTTGTTACTCCTAGATTCCTCATGACACACCTCTAAACTAACTTTACCTTTAGTTTAGCAACTCCTTGCATATGTGACCCTACAACAAGCACAACATACAATAACAGGATAATGTAGTTAATATTATCCAACTTGATAAAGAAAACACAATGGTAAAACCTCCATTGTCCTGTAACTTACTCAAGACCATATACCCTAGCCTTTCATCTCACGTGTCCATTCCCGCTCTTATTTATCCTAAAAATACATTCATCTCTCAATACTTTCTTCTAGCTAGCAACTCTACCAAAAAACTCTTATTTGGTTCTTCTCCAAGGAATCACATTCCTCATCCATGCCAAGCTCCCACTGTTTCCTAGATTCTACTTGCTTTTCTTCTTTAATAACTTCCTAGTTCTTGACCATCAGTGAGCAAAAAGTAGTGTAAAAAAGGGAAATGATGAATTTGAGGCTTACTTACCCTTTCAGTCCTCCATATGGGCATTTGAGACTCCTTGACAGCTTGCTATCCACCCAAAATCTATCTCAGTGACCGATGTCGGTCACATCTCAGTCTGCACCCAACTAACATCGATTCCATGCGACTACCTCATCATCGACATTAGTTCCCCCTAACCGATGCCGGTGTTTATTTTTCCAGAGTCACCAACATTAGGCTACACATAGCTGACGGCGATCCCTATCTGGATGCCGACGTCAGTTTTCTAATCGATGTCAGTCTTTGTGTTTTACTTGTGAGCGATGACTTCTACCTGCAAGCTCCTTTTGGATCAAACCCTTGTCCATATCAACCTTGCTCTACTTAGAATTCTTTAGCCCCTTGTGCTGATCTCTGTCCATCATCTTCTCCTTGAAAACTAAGGCTTTGATGTTCTTGTCACGAACATCAAATTTATCAAGAAACGTCACTTTCTTCTTTTGTTTATAGAAATCTCAATCCATGTTTTTCAAATCCAAAAGCATACCCTTTGACTCAAGAACATGCATCCCCTTCTTATTCATGTGACCAAGCCTATTAAGCCACATCTTTGAATCTACAGTTGAAGTAGATAAACTAGAAGGAGAATCAGTAATACAAGTAGATAGTAAAGCATACCTACTTTCTTACCTCTTGCTAAAACAAGTGCAACCTTAGAAACTTTCCAAGAATTTGCTATGAGAGTTATTGTGCAACCCTCATCACCTAACTTTCCAAAAGAAATTAAATTCCACTTTAGGACTGGGACATGCATGACCTCCTTCAACACCCATGTGTTGCCTGTCTGTAATTTCAGCTTCACTTTCCCTTTGCCAACCATTTGACAAGGCTTACCATTCCCTAAATAAATTTCTCCAAAGTCTCCCTAGACCTATTCATGAAAAAATTCCCTAGTTTGGGATGCATGAAAAGAGGCACCAAAATCTAAAACCCAAGATTCTACTTTATCTAAGGAACATACTAGATCATCTTGTGTAACAAAATCTGCAACATCTGCTTCTTCATGTCCTTCATGTTGATCTTCATTCACCCAGCAATCTCTCTTTACATGCCCTTGCTTTCCACATTTCTAGTAGGTTATTCTGTCATACCTAGATTTGGATCTCCTGCCTATCTTAGACCTTGATCTCCCATGGTCGATCTTCTCTGTTTGCCTTCCCCTGCTTTCAACACTCAAAGCATTCCCTGATGATTCACCTGTGCTTTTCTTGCAAATTTCTTCAATCAAGATTACACTCACAACATCATCCACTTTTAAGATTTTTGAAGCAGACGCAATATTACTAACTGCCATTACCAAACTCTCCCAACTTTTAGGTAATGAGCATAATATTAAGAGAGCCTTAATTTCATCATCAAAAATAATATTGACTGAATTTAACTAGTTTACCAAACCATGGAAATCACTAAGATGACTATGTACAGATCCACCTTCCAATATTTGCAAATTAAATAATTGCTTCATAAGAAATACCTTATTCGAAGCTGAGGGTTTTTCATATAAATTTGCCAAAGATTCCATCAACTCTATCATTGTCTTAGCCTGAGATAAATTGGAAATCATAGATAATGCAATGCTCAACCTTATAGATCCCAGAGCCTTCCAATCAAGAACCTCCCATTCTTCATCCTTCATATCCATCGGCTTGCATGCAACTCCACCCAATGGTAAGTACAAATCTTTCTAATATAGATAATCTTCTATCTACATCCTCCATAATTGATATTTATTGCCATTAAACTTCTCCATTCGTAGCTTACTTTCTTCTGTCATTGCTATACTCCCACTCAAACAGAAACCCCTCTGAGTGACCTATAATCAACAAACACTAACTAGATCTGATACAACTTGTTAGTAACCCAACCAAAAGCTCTGATACCAACTATCAGGATCCTACTCCTCAATAAGAGTACATATGATTACCTTGTATAAGCAACTAAACACGGAATTATACCAGAATGAACAAGTAACTAGAATTCACAAATAACACAGAATATGAGAGACAATACACAATCTTGTATTAATACTCATCTAGAAAGAAAATACAATAAAGAAGATGCCACTTCTTCTCACACCTCTGTGAGGCTTCCCACACCTCAAGGGATCCCAATAATTCTCAATCAAGAGTTCACTCTCCTACCAAAAATGGTCCCAAAACACAACTCAAACACAGAGTTGGTGTTCACCTCCAACCAGTCAGTAATAACACTGCCAGTACACAAGTACTCAAAGTACTTCAAGTATATCTCCCATGAACTTGCAACAACCTGAAACTCAAATGATCTTACTTACACATGTAGATCTACCATGAACTTGCAACAACCTGCAATTCAAATGATCTTACAATTGGAAGGATCTACCTTGCCTTCCTCTATTGCTCTAATTACAATACATGCCAATGAGTCTATAAATAAATCCCATACTAAACAATAACTTAGACTTATAATTTACAATAATTAGGCACGTAGCTCAAGACTCAAAATAGTCTTTACATGTAAACAATTGGTTCAACAAACTAACTATTCATGCAACGAACAGTTCTAGAACCGCATAGGTGACCAACGTCGATCCCTGTCTGACTGGAGGTGATTGACATCAGCTGACTCCTGCTAATGTCGGTAGCTTTCTGTTCACCCCTGACCGACATCGATTGGCCTGACCGATGCTAGTGACTGTGACACTCAGCAACCTCCTCCATGTTTGCATACAGTGAAGCTTTTAGCTCTACAACCTAACATTTAGTATATTATCATTAGAAGACACTTTAACTTTATTTTGGCTAATTATGGTAAAAGGATAATATTGTTCTTGGCATTAAGGTATTTGTATTTATGCTAGGGACTGATCTTTTACAAAATACCCATAATAAAAAGCCTGTCATTGGCAATATCATTAGGAAAATTGTTTTGGGAAAAATGTCCAAGGAAATTATCCCAAAGGGTCATTTCAAAAAGTCTAAAGGGTCATTTTCATTGGACAAAATTTTGAAGAATCTATTTTGTATGGAAGAGTACATATGACAAAAGTATTGAAGGGTATACTTAATAAGATAAATGCCCAAGACAATGCCCTGAAGGATAAGTCTTAGAGGGCAAAGGGCCAAGGATAAAAGTCCCAGAAGGTAAAGTGGTGATGAAAAAAATACTAAAGGTTCTTTGTAAAAAGGTTGAAGGGCACTTTTAAAAGGTCAAAGGGTAGGTTCCATAGGGTAAAGGGCCATGCCCATTATCCTAAAGGGTTAGTACAAAAAGGTCCAAAGGGTCTACTTCATGGCAAAAAATGGTTGAAGGGTCTACTTCATAGGATATAATGGTCTGGGATAAAAGTCCTAAAGGGTATGTTAGGGAAGGGAAAGAGCCATTTCAAAAATATAAAGGGAAATTCAAAAAGGGTAATGGGTAATTTTATCAGGCCAACATGGCCACAATAAAAATTTTGAAGGGTAGATTAGTTATTTAAAGGGATTCGGGACAAAAGTGATCATTTATTAGGTAAAGGAATTCTATCGAGGGATTCATGTTTAAATGTCATGGGTTCATAGGTGCATGCCACATGTCTTTGACTATTTAAAAATAAGTCCTTAATATTAATGTCATAGGTAACTTTGAAGGTATTACAAGGCCCTTCAAAATTTCAAGGGTACCCATACGCATGTTTGAAAGGTATCTATCTCCTAAGAGATACCTTTAAAATTTTGGGTCCACAATAGAGGTTCAAATCAAATACAAGATCCTAAAATATAAGAAGCTAATTATTTTCAATAATTTTTCTCAAAACCCCCATTGTTCATTATCATTTTGTATTTTAATAAAATACATGGTTGAATGTTGACTTAATTAGCTATTTTTCTCTACAGGACTATTTTGCTCTTATGCATGTTTGAAATGTATCTCCTAGGAGAAACCTTCAAATTAAGATGAAGCAAGAATTGAAGTGTGAAGTATATGATATTAAAAGTTATTATTTTTTTGGATTGACATAAACCATGTCATTAAAAAAATGTTATACATTACCTTTTTAACATTTTTCGGTTTTAACATATCTCTATGCTTATGTTATGGTATAAAATAGCTTTATCTCCTACATACAGGTATGAATTGGATTGATTCTATAAATAACCTGATTAACAACTCTTCTCATGTATTTTACAAATGTCCAGGCTTAAAAATCATACATCAATGGCTTTCCATTGTGGAGACTATGTTTCTCTCATAAATAATTGTAAGGTCATTGGTGAAGGAAGAATACACAAAGTGGTAGGTCAAGACGCTGAATATCTAGAACCCATAAATCTCACTTCCACATATCATAATGAGGAAATACCTATTGAATGTGACTAAAGATTTTGATCTAACTCTACCACTTCCATTGATTATATCTTCTATGGATAATTTGGGGTATGTAGTTGATAGTTTTACTATATGGATCACAATAATTATGTAACACGTTATAGACAAGTTTTCTATAGACAATGACATGGAAAAAAGACAAAATAATTTGAGTTTAGTTTTGCATATACAACCATTGAAATAAGAAAACCCTTGAATAGATTCATTTGTTTGATATATTGATGATCCTACCACATTTCAAATCCTAAGAAAAAATTCTTAGTAAAAGGGTACATTTGTCGCACAAATGTACAACTCTTACAAATGATGAAAATTTTTCTTTTGGTTATGTTGAATTTGCACAACCAGGGGAAATTTTGGGTTGCATTCTCATCCCAATGTTAGAAAATGAATTAGGAATTTTCATAAGATAATTTATACAACATTGTGAGACTTTTAGTATAGAGGTAACTAAAACATATATCGTTAGATGGCCTTCTAACAAAATAGCACTAAGACTTTTAAAGCAATTAATTTACCATACATGACACCAAAGGAGAAATAAATTGGAAACATTTGGGATGTACTGGATAATTAATTCACTCCTTTCCTGATATTTCTAACACAAAGGCATCCAAAAAAGTTAACTTGTGCCTACAAATACTCAGTTCAAAAAATAAATTAGCCAAACACTTCACTCAACCAAGTAGAGTTTGATGAAAGCATAAATAGTGAGATTTCAACAATGTATGTAGATAAATGTTACACTAAAAAAAATTAATCAAGATTATCATTTGAGATAATAAACTCTAAACATATGAAGTTGCTTGATTCCACCACAATAGATAGGAGGCAACATGTCTTGGATGCCCTTTCTGCCAGTTTGTTTAAGAAAAATAAAAACAAAACTAGCATAGATTTTTAGGGTACAGAGATCTATTTGGAAGCTTGGATTAAAATATATGGATTGAAGAGAAGTAGATTTTTTGACATTCAAAATTTTCACAAAAATGGGGAACAAAATGCATCCCATGTAGGGAGATTTTGACAAAAGCCACAACAAAAGACAATGGTAGTTAAAGATTTGTTGGACCAATTGGTGGATGATTTTACAAATTTTTCTTCATGACTAACATGCCAAGTAGAATAGACAACTCACAAGAAAGTGTTCAACATCTTCCAACATGTTTCACTAAATAATTTATGAGGCACCACATCAATGCACAACTAGTAGATATGCAATATGAGCTAATATCCCAGACAAAATTTAATAGCATGTGGAGAACTAATTTTCATGATATGACCATTTCCACATCTGATGACTTCGCTAGGTGTAAAACATGCATCTTGTTGACTTGACAGAAATGCTCTCAGTCCCTCTCTAGAGATCAAGAAGAGCGTATCGATCAATAATTTATGATGCACTCAAATCAAATAATTTTTTCAAGATAAATGTATTACAAACATAAATGAATGTTATAAAAATAACCTGAATAATGTCTTAGTGTCATTCATGACAAGGTGAAACATCAAAAAACATTTGTGCCAAGGACAGTGATAAAAGTTAAAGTAGTTACTAGTACAATATTAGAGTTGTTAATGGCAGGGATTATAACATATGGTCATGGTACATGCAGATATGGGAATTTTTTTTACCGTGCATTCTTGGAGGGTCTAAATTTACTATCACATCATTGAAAAAGTGCTTCAAGGATATGGAAACAATAATGCGAGATAATTATGGATCTTTATCATATAAACTTGGATCTTCAAAATATCCATTGTATGATGCAATTTTGTCTAAAAACTACTACCCTAAATTTAAGAAATATAGAGAAGAAGCACAATCAATTGGTGCCTTCAAGAAACTTCTTTCCAGGTTATACCTTCAACTAGACAACTATTATTGGGATAATAAGAATAGGTACTTCCATCTATAATTATATTTGAAAAATGTCAAACCTTATATAGAACTAATGTTACATTTACAAATTCACAAAATCATGTTTTTTTGTATAGGTATGTGTTGTAATATTTATCTTTTCTTGTCTACAAAGGTGTTTTCCTTGATATTAAGGTCATATTTCTCCTTGTAGGACATAACCATGAGGACATTGATGGCACATTTGGAAACATGTCTGAGTGTATAAAAAGGAAAGATGTATGGAGCATGGTAGAGATGATGTACACTTATAGGATGCGTGAAAATACAAGAAACTTCATGCCATATTTGATTGAAGAGGTAGTGGATTTCAAAGAGTATGTTAATAGTTACTAGTTGAAGGGAAGAAATGAAATAGTAGGCTTGAGAAAAGGTCAATAATTTTTTCTATGCATAGAGTAAGGTTAGCCCATTATGCATTTTATAAACTCTATAATAGATATAAATTGGTCACCCCTGATTACATTATGTGGAACAAAATAAAATATTGAACCAAATGTTTTAGAAGGTAATATGATAAAAATATATTTCAAAGACTTGAAAATTAGAGAAATGGCTCAAGATTATATTGTTGCAAAGGCTCAAATAGAAATAGAAAAAAGAGTGAAAAATAAATTAAATATAACTTGAATAATTATGTCTAGTAATTAAATGAATTTGGTTTGACCAGAAATAGTAAGTGGAAGGATCTAGCATATTACTTCCAAACCATCCATGACATAATGAAAGAAGACATGTTCCCTTCTGAATTTGAGTGCATAAGAGATTTTTGGCTTAGAAATCATCATGACATACCCCTTCATATAGATCTACATGAAATGGTTCATGATATCACCCTTGATTTTGAAGTGGCATCTACATATACATACGTTGGTCAAAGAAGTAAAAGAACAAAAATTGCATTTAATTCAACACAAAATGTGCAAATTAGAGATATGTTATGTATTAGACATAATGATTCTATAGGAGTGGAATATATAATATAATTTGTTAGAGATAAAATCAATATTTAGATACTATAAACAAATGGGGATAAAGAATGAAGGGTCAATGTAGCTTGGTTCATCCCAGTTCATGCAGGGAAAAAAGATGTAGAAAAAGCAAAAATTTATTGAGGTTGCTTGGAAAATAAATGGAATCAAAACCCAACTGACACATCTTTACCATCCATACTCATAGATAAGATCATCTATGCTTGGAAACTAAATAAAAATTGGAGAGGGCATACACTTGTTCTCATTGATTTTTTGAAAGGCATTGTAACAAACTATTTGAATGCATCGTCCCACTAGGCACTAACAAAAATAGAGATAAAAGCATTGGAAAATATGAAATGGTGTTTTTTTAATTTTGGAATGATAAATATGAATGTTTTTTTCAAAATTATTCCATTTTTTGAGAATGTATAATTTTTTATTGTTTTATTTATTTATATTTATGTCTAGTGGCACTTCATATTTTGGGTCTTAGAAAATATACTTTAGCATTTGCATTTTATATTTTATATTATGAAAATTTAGTATTTTGGTAACTATGCATCTATTTAATAGAATTTTACTATTAGTACATCCACTTTGCATTTTTATGATTCAGAATGGTCTTCAGTTTTTGTGTATTTCAAATAGCTAGATTGCATTTTATGAATCATGAAAACCTCTTTGATTTTTGGTTTTTCAAATTAAACTTCACATTTTTCATCCTTAAAAATGGTCTTCGTAATTTACACATTTGATAATTTACACTTTTGATTTTATGTTTTTTAAAATACAGTTCAGCATTCCCGTGTATGCCAAAAGGTCTTCGGGGTTTACACCTCAAAATGTCTTACTTGCATGTCAAGATTTGTTCTTCGACATTTGTGTATCAACAAATGTTATTAAGATTTATAGTTTTTCAAATTACACTTCGTACAAGCACCCAATATTGTGCCATGTGTCATAATCTCGATGACTCAGCTGTGGGGAAGAATGACTAGTCCAAAAAAAAGTCCCAAATAATGAAAGCACATGAGATTACAACATGCATCACAATCTTGATAACTTGACTATGTGAGAGATTATATTAATAATATAATAATAGAAAACCCATGATCAACATGTGGTATGTACATAAATACAAGATAAACTTTAAATGTTGTGAGGATGTCACCCAGATTAGATTAAATAGATAGTTCATGCTCCAATCAACTGATGACATGTGGCATCCTAATCATCCCAGGTGTTTTAAATCACATATCTATATGAATTATTTTTTCTTCAGAAATAAACTACCAAGTTACATCATCTATAAATGCATGGTCTATGAACCAGTTTGAACGGTCGCATAATTTGGACTTATTGTAAATATATAATATAGATGTCATTTATTTGTAATAAGTCCAAGTAATTATTGATGAACTCTAATTTATTTATAATAGTTTTCAACTACTAATTATTTATGATAATTTTAAATGATTTGGACTTATCACAAATATATTCAATAGATTTTATTTATTTATAATAAATCTAACTTAATTATGATATGGTCTAATTTAATCTTGATATAGTCCAATTTATTTCTAATATTTTTTGAAAATTTGGACTGTTGATAAGTCTATATTATCTAAAATAGTCCTTTATTAAAGTTTCATTTATTAATGATAGTCAAATTTTTTATTTAGGTTAAATTATGGCTCTTGGTTCAAGTAAATTTGTTTTGAATTTTATTACATTTAGTTTATAGAGTGATTGTTATCTCTAGGTTCTTTAATATTGTCAATGAGTCATTTAGGTTTAAGTCTAAATATGTTGAGTAAAGTTAGAGGTCTATTTGTTTTTTATTCTTTGTTATATTATCAAAAACTCAAAAGTGTTTAATTCAAGTATGTTAATAATGTCATCAAAAATAATAATAAAGTTATTAATGTTAAATCTTTTCCTTGTAAAGGTTGCATTATCGTGTGAACCCAACATCCTAAGTTCAATGTGTCAAAAGCATGAGAAGTGTATTCATGTCATCAAAAATGACATATAATTGAGTTTCAAAGCCAAATTTATCGAGTAAGCAACTTCACTCGTTGGAGGTCAAAGGCAATGAAATAAGGAGGTTTTAGAGCCTCTCGTTAGCTATTAGCAACGGGGCCACTTCTGCTTTATTGTCATATTTAATTTTAGTTGTGTGTTTAATTTTAGTTGTGTATGTCAATAAGAATAAATGATATATTCTTGTTTACATTTGTAATATGTCAGCTGAAAATTCCTTTGTGTCATCTTTGAATGTGTGATAGTGAAGAAAGATAATAAAATTATTGCACATCATGATGTGGTTAGTGGTAAGCCACTTGTAAAACTATCTTTTTGTGGTTATTGGTAAACCTCTTGAAAACCATATTTTTTTAGTTGTTGGTACACTAATTGAAAACCATCCCATTTTAGTTTTTCATAATCCACATACAAAACCATCATTAAGGTTTGTTCTTGTCTTGAGAAAATCACTAAGTCATAAGTACAAGTGCAGATACGAAATTGATGTTTTCCCTAGGTTTACATTAAGGGGGTGTATATTAACGACTAATAATGTTCACAATGGGGTGAATGTTAGATTTTTATATGTTCACATTATTAATAGTTGATAGTCAAACATAAGTATTATTATTTTATCAATATAATGTTAATAGCTTAGGTGGTTAATTCTATATTAAGTGAGTTGTTAGTATAGCTCAAATAGAGTCTTAGCTTGAGGTAAATATGGAGATTTAGTGGTTGAGTAAATATCCTTATTTATAGGTTAGATTTTCCTATATATTTGTGTAATGATTTGAATGGAGAATGATATATAATATTATTATTGTGTGATCAAATTATTTTCCTTGTGTTTAATTTTGTCTATACATACACTCTGATCAGGATCAATAGTGCATTATCTCGTATCCTACAAAATGTATATTTCATATATATCAAGGTTTTCAATGTAGGCTCATTGTCATTCCAAATAGGTATTATGAGTCACAATGGTAATTGGTTTCATTTTTATCCTTAGGAATTAGTTGAGTGATTATTTGTTATGATCTTAAACTAATCAATCCACTTTCCATGACTGGTATTGATCGGCTATAATAGTAAATCTCATATTAGAGGTCATAAATGGAATAAGTTTGGTACATTAGTTTATTTTAAAGTAATGATTACTAGGTGTGTTTAACTCTCCTTGTGTTTTGGAAATTAATGGTGAATTTATGAAGTAATCAATGGTTGTCATTTGTAACTATTAGTGTAGGAGTTAGTTTTCCTTTATTGGTTTATTCCTACACTAATGTTATCTTACTTAGTTGTACATAGGGAGTTATCTTCTCCATCATCATGGTTAGTGGGTGTGGCTCTTCATTAATCTATCATAGGAGTGGCATGCCTATTTTAGGCCCTTTATGGTTATTCTTGGAGGACTTACACATTATACTCTCCTATATGTACATCTTTGATGAGTGAGTAATACATGCAATCTAAGTGTGTTGAATATTTCTTATAGTTTTTTGTAATATTATTAATTTTTTTACTTACAACATTTTTATATGCAATAGATTGCTCTTGCTTATATAATTTGTGCATTTTATGGAACTAGGAGATCCTGGCCAATGTTCTGACATGGTATTAGAGCACTAAACTAGTTTATAGATTGTTTGGTTTTGTGTTTATTGTTAAGTTTTAAAATCCTAATTTTTTTATTTGTAAAAAAAGAGACTATTTATTATCTAGCTCAATTTGTCTAATATGCCTTTTCTACTGGAATATTCATTAATTTTTATGGCCTCCACCTTTGTTTGAGATTATCATAGCTTGTCCTAGTTTCCTTGGGTCCACTGAACCATATAGTATAGGATACAAAGGTTTGTAGCATCTCTAATGACCCATTCTTACATATTTGTGTCTTTGCTTTGTTCAATAATGGGTGTTGCCTCTATTCTACCAAAATGCTACCTAAACATCATCCAAACTCTTCTTTGAATTCATCCAGTTGGCCATCCATATAATTTACATATTGTGGCAAGAATGACTAGCCACTTCTTTGTATACCCATCAAGTATTTGTCTTTATTTTAAGCTCTTCCTCCTATAAATGTCTCACTAATACACTTAGTTGACTTGTGTTGGAAGGTAGACTTGTATATTTGCATTGGAACATGGCTTCACACTACATTGACATTGCATACTGACAAGATATCCCTCTCTTTTATCTAAAATATGAATAGCTACCCACATCAACTCACCACATGGATGGATTTTATCATTCATTTATAAAGTTTACTTCATTGTTTAATATTTATTGGATGACCTAAAGCATAGGATTATGGCAAATTGAGATAATGACTTACAAATTTCATTTGGTTGATTCTAAAAAATGGACAACAACCATCATGTAGAAAATTATTAAGCATTGGTGATAGTTTATGAGTCATTCTAGTAGTATATGGTGTCAACTTGAAAGTGGTGTCCTCATTTAAATTAGATAAGCACTCAAACTAGTGGTTTCCTTTAGGCCTATGTTTTTCCTTGATGGTGGTAGTACCAATTTTACCTCTAATCTTCCCTGAGTATTTATCCTTGGAGGCACCCTATCTTCTCTATAAGCTAAGTCAAACAAAGTCTTTTTCTCTAAAATTAAAAAATAAAATAGTTTTTTAATTTAATATTTTGATAGTATAAGCTATTTTTTATTTTTGGCCTTTCAAGTTATTTTTTCGCATTAAGATTCACATGGGAGTGGTAGGAGGATTCATAAAAGACTTTGTATTACCTTGGAGAGGTCAGAGGTTCAATTATAATTCTAAGGAGTAGTTAAAAGGCTAGGTCCACCTTAGCCATAGAGTGTTTTTTAAAGTTTTAGTGCAATTTTAATTAAATAGGCCTTATTTACGAGAAAGTAATATTGTAATAACTTTTGATCAGTAGCTCAAAATTGAGCATTATCTTTTTCAAAAGTTCATATTTTTTCATTTCCTATGCATTGGTCCTATTTGTATTGTAAAATTTACTAAAATATAAAGTGCCAAAATATGGGATGGTTAAGCATAATTTTAGGGGGGGTTGTATCTTATTGATTCCTTTTGCATTTCTTAAAACTCTACTTCTATATAATGGATCCTAATTTAGTCATCCTGCTCACACCCTTCAATTATCATGAATAAAAGCTTTTATGCTACTCACTTTAAGAAATAAGAAGCTATATAGGATAAAAATGGGCCTTATAATTAAACCAACTTCTATTGCAGAGAAAGAGAAATGGTTTGACAAGTGTGATAAAGATTTTGGTTTTATATGCCTTGCTATGTCATTAGATCTGTGCTTTCACATTAAGTCAACCAAAACACCCAAGGAAGTATGGGATACCCTAGATAAACTCTTTGGGAAATTGGATGAGATGAGAGGGCATGAACTAGAAAATGAGTTGATTAGTCTTATCCCTAGCATTTTTGACACACTTCAGGACTACTTCACTAAGTTCAAATCATTGAGATTGCAACTAAAATAATGTAAAATTGATAAGAACTGTTCACATCTCATCCTTTATGTCCTTGCCAAACTTGCTTCTAGCTATTCTATTTTCATCTCCACCTTCCATGCAACAAATATATCACTTGGTACTTCATAGACTATGCCCTCTTTTGATGAGTTTACTGCTACTTGACTCAAGAACAAGATAAATTAATTTAGATGGCTACACTAAATTCCATTAAACCATATATTCTATTTATAGGACATGACGTCAAAAAGGATTCAAAAGAGAAGAAACAAAACAACAAGGATAATGAGAGTAAGAAGGATCAACCCACCACCAAATAAACCAATGAGACCTCTTCTTCCAATGTTAAGCCTAAGAGAGGATCAAGTGTGGGTATTGCACTGGAAAGCATGATGAAATCAATTTTTTGAAAAAATAAATTAACCACCTAACAAGTATTCTTAATAATAATAATAATAATAATAATAATAATAATAATATAGGTGTTCTTTAGTCTATTAAACCATCTTCATCAACCCCAAAATCCTCCAAGGCAAATGATAATGGTAAAAAAAAAAGGCAAAATAAAAAGGCAAGAAGAAAGTGAAAGGTAGGGCCTTAGTCACAATTGTACCTTTGACTCCTACCTGGGTTTTTTATTATGAGCATCACATCACATGGCTTCTTCATAGATTGAATTCACTTCCTTAGAACCATATGACATCCACTATTCACTTGGGTGATGACACTTCTACACAAGCTTTCAAGAGAGGTTCTATTGAAGTGAGTGGAGGAACATTAAATAATGTTCTTAGTATTCCCTCACTTTAACTAATCTCTTATCATTTTACTAGATTACTCACCTTGGTTTGTGAATACAAGTTGACTTCACTTAGATTCAATATATGTCAGAGAGTTGCACAATGATACTATATTGGTAGTGGGATTGGTCAATCATCAAACTCAACTATATACCTTTTCACACTTCATCCCTGACTCTCTTTAAGATTCTTCTTCTTCAAAGTCACCTAGACTTGAAGATATTTTTTAGCCTAATCATATATCTAATATTTAGGACTCTTCATCTATCATTGATGACTATGATAGTGATGGGGACACACATCCACCATCTTATTGTCACCTTCCAAATATTGAGGAGTTATTTCTTGATTCACCTGCCTCTTATCCACTTTAGACATCACAATAAGTTGGTACTTTGATTAAAGACTCATTAGATATTGGGAAGTCATCTACTTAGTTATAGGACATTCCACATTCTTTCTTTGCCTTTTCTTCAGATACTCCATCATTAAATAGAGCAATTGGCCCATCTACTATGCATGAGGAGCATAGTTTCTTGTATAGGGACCACACCTTAGATAGAGATCCATCAGGGACTTGGCAAACACATTCACTATTTAGGATGATTCACTCTTCAATACATCTACTACTAATCCATAGTCACTCCCAAGAGCACCTTTGTAGGATACAATGTGGCTACAGGAAATTATACCTTCTAGTGGGGATTTGTAGCCTTTTATTTATTTTTTTATTTTATTTATTTTTTTTGGGGGGGGGCATTTTTTCCTATGGTTTTTCTCCTTTTCTCCACTTTATGAGAGTTAATTTGTACATGGGTACCTCATCAAGTCTTTTTTTGGGGACCTATTTCTGCTGCCCACCTAAGTTGTGCTTACGGGTGGGTGTTAGTGTAGGAGTTTATTTTCTTTTATTGGTTTATTCCTACACTCATGTTAGCTTGCTTAGTTTTGCATAGGGAGTTACTCTTCTCCATCATCATAATTAGTGGGTGTGGCTCTTCATTAATCTAGCATAGGAGTGGCATGCATATTATATCCCCTTTATGGCTATTCTTGGAGGAGTCACACATTATACTCTCCTATATGTAAATCTTTGATGAGTGAGTAATACATGCAATCTGAGTGTGCTAAATACTTATTCTAGTTTTTTGTAATATTATTGATTTCTTACTTACAACATTTTTCTATGCAATAGCTTGTTCTTACTTACAAAATATGTGCATTTGATTAAACTAGAATATCATGGCCGATGCTTTAACATTAACATATATATTGGTATGTTATTTATTATTTGTGTGGGATCATTTCAAGGTAGAATGATTGATATGAATTAAAGTTTAAAATCATTATGGTAATGAAATAAAATGTTTTAATTTGAGAGCTAAGTTTTGTTTATTCTTGGCATAATGAAAAAAAGAAAATGACCCCAATTGGTGACAGTGTTAATCCTATGGATATTTGAGTTGGATTTAATATGTAGAGTTTATAAATTTATAGAATTCTACATGTCCACGGTGATTTGTAAATAAAAATTTAAAAATATATAGTAATATATATATATATATATATAATCTGTTAAAATATAATGATATATATTGACCAAAACTTTTCATGCAATCAATATATATATATGACTGCATGAAAAGTTTTGGTCAATATATATCATTATATTTTAATAGATATATATGTGTGTGTGTGTGTGTGTGTATGTATGTATGTATGTATATATATATATATATACATATATATATATATATACATATATATATATATACATATATATATATACATATATACATATATATACATATATATATATATACATATATATATATACATATATATATATATGTATATATATGTGTGTGTGTGTGTGTGTGTATATATATGTGTGTGTGTGTGTGTGTATGTATATATCATTATGATGGTTGATTATAGTAAATGCTTGTGGGTAGTTGAAATATGTGACATAAATATATGTGAAATTTTGAAATAAAATGCATATATGTGTGTGGGGGGCTAAGATATATACATGTGTGTGTGTGTGTGTGTTGGGGGGGGGGAGGGGGGGGGGGGGGGGGGGGGGGGGGGGGGGGCGGGTGGCGGGGGGGGTGGGAGGGGTGGGGCCGTGGCGGGGAAGGGGGGAACATATACATATACACTTATATACACATAATTATATACATAAATAATTGTGTGTGTATATGTATGTATGTATATGTATTTATGTGTGTGTGTGTGTATATATGTATATGTATATTGTATGTATATATGTGGCAGAGGAGAGGGACATATACATACATACATATACATATATATGTATATGTATATATACATAAATACGTGTGTGTGTGTGTGTGTGTGTGTGTGTGTTTCTCCCCTTCCACCCCTCACCCCACACACACACACATAAAAATGTGGAATAAAGTTATTGATATATTTGCATGATTAATTATGTTTAGAGTAAACATATTATTAATGTCTTATGTGGTATGAAATAGAATGTGGTGTAAATTAATTTATATATTGTCATGTTCATGATTCTTATATATATATATATATATATATATATATATATATATATATATATATATATATATATATATAAGAATCATGAACATGACAATATCTAAATTAATTTACACCACATTATATATATATATATATATATATACGTGTGTGTGTGTGTATGTATGCATTCATGCATGCATGTATGTATGTATGTATGTATGTATGTATGTATGTATGTGTGTGTGTGTATATGTGTGTATATATGTCTATGTTTCTCCCCTTCCACCCCTCCCCCCCCCCCCACACACATATACAAATGTGGAATAAATTGATTGATATATTTGCATGATTAATTATGTTTGGAGTAAACATAGTATTAATGTCTTATGTGGTATGAAATAGAATGTGGTGTACATTAATTTATATATTTTCATGTTCATGATTCTTATATACACACACACACACACACACATGTGTGTGTGTATATATATATATATATACATGTGTGTGTGTATATATATATATATACGTGTGTATATAAATGAGTATATATATATATATATACACACACATATATATATACATGTGTATATATATATATGCGTGTGTGTATATATATATGTATGTATGTATGTATGTATGTATATGTGTATATGTATATATGTATATGTTTCCCCCCTTCCGCCCCTCCCCCCCCCCCCCACACACACACACACATATATATATATACACATGTGTGTGTGTATATGAATATATATATACACACGTGTGTGTGTGTGTGTGTATATATATATATGTGTGTGTATGTATGTATGTATGTATATGTGTATATGTATATGTATATGTATATGTATATGTATATGTATATATGTATATGTTTCCCCCCTTCCACCTCTCCCCCCCACATAGATGCATATATACAAATGTGTAATAAAGTTATCGATATTTTTGCATGATTACATATGTTTGGATTAAACATAGTATTAATGTCTTATGTGGCATGAAATAGAATGTGGTGTAAATTAATTTAGATATTGTCATGTTCATGATTCTTATCTATTGTTCACAAACATAGTAATAGATAATGAGCAAGCGAGGATCCTATACTAGCATGATTATCATGAATTGATCTTCGTGGGTTAATATCTAGAGTGGACTTGGTCATGAGGCAAGGCTATTGTTGTGGGTATGCTTGAAATTATAAAAGGGTCATTCAATCTATGTATTACCTCATAGGAATTTGTTAATATTTGGTAATTTTGCTATCATATAAATAATCTACAAGGGTAAATTATATGATAGGTATGATAGGAAACTATATGGTGTTTTGAGCATGGATATCAATTTGTTCCACTCATATTTCTTCTATATTGAGCTCGCAACCTTAAAACTTTGTACATATTTTGAATTGATTTATAGATTAAATTATGTGAATTTGAGTCTTGATGATCCTATAGGTATGAAACTAGTACCAATTGCTAATGGTTATTGAGAACAGATAAAACAATCAACCTTTCCTTATAACAATTTGATCAAGAACATGGAACATTGTAAGGATGAAGTTGTTATATTATAATATATGTTTGGATTCATTAGTATGGGTTTAAGAACCATTACTGCATAATAATTTTTTATAATAATTCATGTCACTAACATGAAGTTCAAAATGGGGTTAGAACCGATCTTTGGGTATTACATTACTTTATAAACAATGTTGTACGCATTGATTTTTGTGAGTTTGTCTTATGTTGGTTAATAAAATAGATTTGTTTGATTCTAAAAACATTTCCATTGGCTAATGAATTATTTGAGAAGATCATAATATTTGTTTTCTAAGTTTTTTAATTTTATATAAAATTTGGGTTATGACAGTTGGTATCAAACCCTGCATTAAGGCTAAATAAGATTTTATTTATGAAATGTGATTTAATAATGCATGTATAATATGTCAATATGGTTATAAATATAGAAATGATAAAACCTCAAAATGTGGGTAGTGCTTTAGTCAACAATCATGATCAAGATCAAAATGATCATGTTTACCTAGAGGTAGAACAAAGTGGTAACCATTCATCCAATCAAGATAATCCTGAACAACAAGTTTTTAAGGAATAGAATGTTGTATTATATGATATTCTAGTTACATTACATAGCCTCCAAAGATAAATAGAAGGCTCAAGCCAAAAATTGACTCACCTAGAAAATTTACAAGAGGGTGGGTAAGGAAGATAGGCTTCATAATGAGCATCCACCACAATAAGAGGCTATGAAGCCCATTATTAAGGAGATTCATCAATATAAAAAATGTTAGGTGATAATTAAAAATAATAAGAGGATGAGAAATGTGCACTCTATAGTGATAATGACCTCACCCTAAACCGGCACTAGACATGCCCTTGGTGGAAGATGAAGTTCTAAGTGGGATGGATCATTGAGTTAGTCTTGGGTGTCGTGATAGTAGGGAAGTGTTGTGGAAATCATGGGTCCTTATAACCATTGAGATGTGATTTAAGCAAGAGATTTTATGTGAGTCTTAACTCATTACAAGGTGATTTTGAGAGATCAATTGGAAAAACATGCCTCAGTAAGTTATATGATGTAGAGCTCTAGACAAAGTTATCATTCATCTCAACAATCAATCAAATAAAAAATAATTTGACATATGTTATAAATTTTATCTCTTTAGAAGGAGAAGGATTTATGATCATAGGTGACTTATTTGAAAAAATGTCCCATTTAATGAGAAGGAATACTGAGCAAAAGCAATGTTAGGACTCTTTCATCATGAATCTTGATCACGTATTTCAGCTATTATTGACATTGAAGTGATTAGTAATCTCCTTTATGTTTGTTATAGAGCCTCTATTTTAAGCTAGAATTAGATCTGGCTTTCTCCTCTAATATTGTATGGGTGTAATGTTTCACTATGTTTTAGTCTAGCCTCATCATCCCTGAGAGGAAGAAAGTTTTTGAATTCCTTATTATCCACCTTATGCTTATCAGATAATTTATCTTCTAGGCTACCTCTTCATCTACAGAATGTCTGATGAATTATCATAACAACTCTTTCTCTTTTTAAGGCCTCTTATGTGGATGGATGATCCCTTCATCAAATTGTATTTTGACCTAGGCCTAAAATTATGAGGTTTTTTTAGCTGGTTCTGATCCTTAGATGGTGCCTAGGGAGTAGTCTGTTCATGGTCTTTGGATGTTGTCAGGGGTTAGTCAAGTAGAGGACAAGGAAGATCATTTTGATTAATCACAAGATCCTTTTGATGAAATACTAATATTTCCCAATGACATAAAATTAATTCAAAAGTTTTAAATAGAATTTTTAAATGGTCAACAAACTAGTTGGTCACTTTTCTACCAAAAAAGGAGTGGAGGAAGTTTTTTTTGACTTAGTACCAAAATTTTAGTCTACGCACTGTAAGATCTCTTATGATGGAGACACAAGTTTTGTGAGGGTTAGATCATGGGAGATGGATCTCATTCAAGATTGGATGAGGAACTTTGGATTAGTATATGTGAAAGGGTTTGATGTAAAAATACTTATGAGAATGGAGAGATCCAATATACCTTTAGTAAGTCCTCCTCAGGTTAGTTTAGATGCATTTGTTAAGAAGCAAAAAAGGTAAGTTAAGTTAAGATAAGGTAGAACCAATTTGGTGTTAGGTGAAGATGTTCTTATTCACCAAGTTATTGAGATGGAAAATAAAAAATTTAATGGGAGATTATATGGTAGATCTTATTTTGCCAAGTCTCTAGGGACATGGATTGACACTTTTTGGAGCTCATTCCTAGGTTATATGCTAAGTTTTTATCTCTTGGCTAGGGGTTGTCTTGTTTTCTCCTTCAGGATAGTAGAGGATGTTGTGAGGATCTTACAATGGAGGTGGTTTTAGAATTCTTCTTCTTTGGGTTTGAAGAAATGGTCTCCATGTTTTAACCTGATAAGAGAATCCAAAGTAATTCAGTTGATATGGGTTAAATTTCTAGGTTTACCTTTGGAAATGTGGACAACTATCATTCTTCAAGGTATTAGAAATTCTATAGGGTCTTTTTTGGTCTAGGATCAGGCGATTTTAAAGATCAATTCATGCTCCTTAGCTAGAATATTGGTGAAGGTTGATCTTAGTGCAGGTCTTCTGGAAGTCATTAAGATTGATTTTGGTTTAAGGAAATACACTTAGATTATCGATTACTCCAAAGTTCCTTTTAGATGTTCAAGGTTTCATGCTTATGTTCATCTACTGATGTGTGTTCTTTAAATTTTAATAGGCAATCTTGGAAGGCCAAGAATTTAGAACACACCACTTTGGATTTATCAAATAAGAGGATGAAGGTTTTGTCCTTTGAAGGGATGAGTCAAGATAGGCAGCAATGTTTTCTATGTAGGTTAAAAGAAGTACAAGGAGTATAAGGGAAGGATCATGCTAAACATGGGGAGCCTTCACTCAATAATTTGGATGCCCCAAATGAAGTGGTTTCCTCATAAGTAAACCTGGCCTTTACTATGGTAGATGAGGCTCTAGATTTATTTAAGGGAACTCAATTTGATGTTTTGAATGGTAAATAGAAAGAGTTGAATGTGGTGCTAGATGAATCTAAGCTTTATTCTCATAGAACTCAAAACATCAATCACCTAGGATCACTTTTTCCTTTTTTAGATCCTCCTAATGCTCTTATGGATTCAAATATGGGGTTGTTAGATGTTACCTTTCCTCCTCGATCCACAAGTTTTTATCCACATATTCTTACTCATGTCCAATGGTATCCTTTAAGTAATATCCTCTTCTTTGTCCATAATCTATGAAAGTCAAGGGAGGGCTATAAGAGTCCTCTTTTTTGGAATATTGTTAGCTTAAGGAGATCCTGAATGTGCAACATTCTCTTAAGGATTCTACTCTTTTACCCCTTCAATCCACTGGTCAATCCTCTTTTAGTTGGGAGGATGGGGAATCAAACATCAGTGGCAAGCATTACAATCTTAGATATAGTAAGAAGGTTGGTGGTGGTATGGGGAGGAATTAATGGGAGGCTTAAGTTTATATCTCTTAAGGTTCAAAAGTAAGACTACTATTGGGAGAAAGGCCTCCTTCAAGCATGTGCAAGAATAAGTAATAAGGGATATCAATAGTGGTACACAAAAAACTATACTTGGGTTACTTAAAGCATCCACTAACCCCAGAACTATTTCTTAATGTTATTCCTTTCTCTTAATTCTATGGGGATGGGTAGTGACTCCAAGAAATATACCTTAAAGAGGTTATTGAAACTACATAATCCTAATATTTTACTCTTACAAGAGACTATGATGGCAGGTCCTAAAGAAAAAGGAATGTTAAATTCTTAGTTGAAGTAATGGGATTTTATTTCATAGGACTCAGTGGGATGTTTTGGAGGACTAATATTGGGCTAGAAAAAGATATCCTTCAAGCACATTAATTCCTTTTTCCTTGAGTCTAGTTTAGGGGCTCAGCTACATTCTTTGGAAAAGGGGTCAATTTTTTTTTTGTTAATATATATGGGCCATATGAAAATAAAATATCATTTTGGGATAGGCTCTTGGGCTTGGAATTTCTTAAAGGATATCAGATTATTTTAGGCAGTGATTTAAATTTCACTTTGAATAGTGTTGAGGTTTGGGGTAGTTATGGAAGAGTGGACCCTCTAGCTGATTATTTTGTTCACAAATTTAAGGAAGGTAGGTTGGTGGATGTTGAACCTATTGGCCATTTTTTTCCCATATACCAAGATTTGAAAACTTTAGCAAATTTAATGTGGAAGTAATAGATCAAAGGGGTTGAAACAGGTCTAAGTTTGTAAAATAAAGGGATCCAAGCAGGTTTTCATATGTCCCAAGCATTCAAGAACATGGACAAGGTTACACAAACCCTAAAAATCTAGTAGAACCTTGAAATAATGATTAAAAGATGAGTTGTGCAAACTTTTAGAGCTAGATAATTACTAGGACATCATTTACTTGGACATCATGAAAAAATGAGTGGACTAGCCAACTTGTACAATTTTTATCTTACTCAAAAAGCATCACACGACCAGAGGGTCAAGCATAAATGTAGATATACATGCCAAGAGCATCCTCAAAAGATTCTAATGTTAGACCTATGCAATAAGACATTCACATCAACATCAAGTTTAAGTTTGAGCAAAACAAATCTTGTTAAACTTAAATTTGATGGTCATGCGAACATCATTTGACATCCCATTGAAAGATAAATTTAAGATCATGAACTAGTTATTATATTTTAAATGGTGGGTCCTAACAAGATCAATAGTCCTCACTCAATAATACATCTTGATCCAATGGTATGAAATGAGTTAAATAGTCAGATAGATTGAGAGATCAACACATGGTGTAAGTTTGTAAGCTAGTAGACTGATAGTAGGATCTTGAGGATTAATAAACATTTAATATGTGGCATAAGCAAAAACAATGTTAAAAATTCAAAGATAGAATTGAGGGCTCACATTTATTCATACCTAAAAAAATTGATATAAATGTTGAGTCAAGGGTCAATAATCCAAGTTGGATTGTTGATAACTAATGAAATAAAGGAATAAGCTGAGGCATTTTTAATTAAGGTCAATGGAGTAGGTCAACTCAGGTAAAAAAAATAATATGACCCAAGATGGTAAAAATATATAAAACTAAGCTCAAGTAGAATCTGAGTTGGACTAAAATGTGTAAAAAGGACTAGGCCTTGTTTGCAAATCTCCTTAAAGGAAAAATAGGTCTTTCAAAACTGATATAAATCAAAGGTTGACAAGTCAATAGCTAAATGGGGTCAGGCATCAATCAGAGTATGGACAACTATTGGAAAACCAATGGTCTTAGATTAGTCTTCCATCTATATTAAATCTATAAAAATGTAGCAAATATATGATAAATGTAAGGGTGCCCATCATCAACAAATTAGGCACTCCATCACTCAAGGCATGGCATTATTATCAATATCATAATTCAAGGATTTGATCCTCATAAATAGGTCAAGTGGACTTAGGGTCTCAAGATGGTGAGCTAGTACTTAGAGAGGCAATTAGGGGAATTGTTTCTTCTAAAATAGACTTAGTCATCATGTAATAAACCCTTATCTCTAGTGGGATAATCTCAGCTAATGAAAGGAGCTTAGGGACTAGTGGGACAGTAGGAGATCTATTTGTTGATCAAGACATGCATGCAAAAGGTGATCAAGTGTTGACACCTGACCTCTTGATCTCAAGGACCCTTTCTCCTTTCTCTAGGGCATTATTCCCATCTTTTTTCCTCTTCTAATATATATAGAGGCTTTTAAGACAAAAAATGAATCCTCTCTATGTTCTCTCTATTCCCTCTCTTGGGCATGACCCAAAACTCTTCCAATATGGAGTTTGTAACCTCTTGAAATGAATAAAACGCTATGTTTTAGATTTCCTTATTCTAGTATAGTGTGTACATGTCAGATTTGCATATTTGGTAGAAATATCTCCCTTGTCAAGATAAGATCTCACCTAATTACTAGTTCATCTATTATGTAGATCATGTTTAGTATTATACATCTCTTAATTGAAGCCCTCATATGGATATTGTGATTGGTTAGTGTCTTACTTTAGACCTCTCCTTCACTTCCCTCAGCTTAGATAATTTGGTGAACCTCTTCATGAAACACTGATGTATGATAGATATTTGGGATCCTGAATCTAGTATTTTACTTATTTCCTTAGTGTTATAAGAATCAAGCAAGGTGAATCAATCCATACTTTAGGTGCATCACCACTATTAGCTTAGGTTTCCCTTTCATGTTTTCTCTCTCTCTCTAACCCTTTTTTTGTGAAGAATTAATTTATATTTAGTATTTAGGTGAGCATTAAGAAGAATCTAGCCTATTACATAGGTTCAACCCCTCTATAGGTGACCCATAGCCTAGGGTTGTTCCCATGTTGGACTAGAGTTTGAGTAAGAAGGATTGAAAAATATACTTATTCAGATAGGGTGAGATTTTAGTCCCTACACACCCAGTGGGACAAGGTCCAAAAGAGTGGAAAGATCTTGGTGTGTTTTTCCTCTAATCAACTTTTGGAAGCAAGAAAATTATCACCAATGGTGACTCCAAATCAAGCTTCCAATTATGAGTAGACTAGGTATGTCTTAATGAACTTTCTAATCAATTTTTGCATCTCATTTGACATATAAGGTAAATATGAATAATTATGGTGAATATCCTTATTATCTACCTACTTATCAACAACTCCAATATGATCCTCATGATCCATATGAGCCTAATCAAAACTACCAAGCTCTCTATCAAAGCTATGAAGAACCTTGGAAAGTTTTTCATGATCCTTATTATTAATGGAATAACTCTTACCTTCCTCATGATCCTCACCAAAAACATGAGGACCTATTTCATTCATATATGCAAGAATATTGCCCTGATCCTCCATATGAATAGCAAGCCCATCATAATACTTCCCCTCATCAACCCTATCATGAGCCATCTATACCTTCACTTAAGTAGAATTTAATAAGTCTTGACAAGTGTGCACTATAACTATGTTCACATAAAATTTATGGCCAAGATGTCCCCACTCACTTGATTCATCATGTGAGAGAGTCATTGCAGCAAATAAAAGTAGAATGGACACCTGTTGAGAGAGAAAATTAGAAAAATATCATAGGTGAGATGATAAATGTAGCTGGTTACATTCAAAGTATTGAGGACAAGCTAAAATTCCTTGAGTAATAATAGGTCCAACCTTACCAACCTTATGTGCCTTCATATACACCACTTCAACCTTCTTATGTGCCACCCATTCCTCCTTAAGAGACCATTCCAAGTAGCCCTTTGAATGTCCCAAGATCTTCATGTATTCCTTAGACCTTTCCCTCTTGGAGATATATCTAAGAGATTTGTCAAAGAAATAAGGATATTTTTGTGGAATAGCCTGCTATTAAGGTTCAAGATTTCATCCTTCCTCAAGAACCTCTTATTAAGTCCTTCAAGGTTCTAAGTGAGAACCAAGTAGTGAAATCATGGGTCGGCAAAGTAAAGAAAATCTAGATTTGAAGGCCCAAAATAAAAGAGGATTTGAACCTCTAAAAACATCTCTCATAACTCCTCAAGAACCTTCTTATGTTTCATATCTTCATGAAGCTACTGACCACCTTAAAGAGAAGATATTCCAATAGAATATAGATAAGAAGATCAAATACTTGGAGTTAAGGACAAGGAAAGAGGAGGAAAACTAGAATCAAAAGGTTAAAGTAGAGCCTCTATCTTTCCCATCTTAGAACCAAGTCATGCAATCAATAAAATATAAGGTCATTCAACTATTGTCTCTCCCTCCTCAAGAATCTAGGTCATTTCCATCTTAGAAATTCATCTAAAGAAGTATGCCAAAGAAGGAGGAAGACATGATTTTATAAGACAAATAGCTAGACCAAGGAGGTATTCCATATGTCTCATATTTCTTGGAGTCATCCCAAGAATATCCTATGCCACTCCTTCAAGAGGTAGGTGGTGAGCTCCATATTGAACTCAAAATTGATAATGATGAATTGTCAAAGTTAGAAGAAGAGATTAGTATTAGCACACCACTTGGTGAGAGTAAGCATGTCTCAGTTTATCATAATGTCAAAGTGGAGAAGATATAAGATCAAATGCTAGTTTAAGATGATATCCAATAGGAAGAAGTCTTAGATGTACATCAAGTGGTGCTTCTCATGAACCTATTAATCACATATCAGTTGTCTAAGATCAAGAGTTTTCTCAAGACCTTGTGGTATCTGATATAGATCAAGTATAAGCTCATATTTATTTGGAAGGTAGCCACGAGGATAACTCATAAAGTACCATTATTGAGGTAGAGAATATCCTTAAAAGGAAGATCATTAGTAGCAATTGTACCATGATTTCGTTAGTGATATTGGTGAGTTTAAGATGGCAGATTTAGATGATGAGATAGTGCAGTAGGTGGGATATTTTAAAGATTTCATTAATGCTTTAGATTTTGAAAAACATCATCTTAATGACCCCATGCATGAAAAAGATAAGGTTGAAGAAGTGATGGTTCTAGATGACAAGGAGGACAAAAATGATTGGCAGCTATAAATGAAGGTCCTTCAAGAGCTCAAAGATCTTGGTCATGTTGAGGATCAAGTGCTTGAGAAGGTAGACAAAGAATTTCCCATGGACAATAATGATCAAGGTTGGGAAAAATATGTAGAGCTCCTTGATGATCCTAAAGAACTTGAATCAAAGGAGAAGCCCAATTTTATTAAGGATGCCATGGAAACCAAAGAGGTATACCTTGTTGAACCACTATTGGAGGTTGTAATTGAGGAGCCATATGAGAAAGATAAGAATATCTAGATGCACATAACTAACATGTTTGGAGTTTCTTGGTTCTCATTAAACATCATGCTAAAGAGGCTAATAGTTATGACAAAGAATAAGTAAGAATCAAGACCAAGAGTTGAGGAGTTGCATGCCTCATTCATTTATTCATCCCATAAGGCACAAAAAATTTCAAACTTTCCTTTTGATCTAGGAAGAAAAGTATATATAATTTTAAGTTCTGTATATTAGGATAGTTTTGTTCAATTTCCTCTAAGTGATTTTTTTTGGAAAATTTTTTGTTGTCCCTATTTTTTTCTAGGTTAGTTTTCCTTTCAATAATTGCCTTGGGCACTCTATCTTATTTTTATTATTTTTTTGGTCCCTTGTATTTGTTTCAAAAAGGGGTTAGAGTAGGATTGATAGCCAATGTTAGATCTAGAGAAGAGAATCCATGCCCAATGGATTAGACTAGGCACATGGTCTAGGTTATTTTGCATAGGTGAGCATGCAACCCTTATGAGTCTCCAAAGATGTTGGTCATTTTTGGCCCACATACCAAGCTTTGAAAAGTTAAATAGAGTTCATGTGGAATTAGTGGATCAAAGGGGTTGAAATAGGTCCAAATTTACAAAATATAGGGATCCAAGCAGGTTATCATATGTCCTAAGCATTCAAGAACATGGACCAAGTTGCACAAACCCTAAGAATACATCAAAACCTTGAAAGAATGATCAAAATATAAGTTGTGAAAATTTTTAGAGCTAGACCATCACCAGGACATCATGAAGAAATGAGTGGACCAGCCAACTTGTGTAATTTTTATCTAAATCAGTAAGCCTCACATGAAAAGAAAATCAAGCAAAAATGTAGATCTACATGCCATAAGCATCCTTAGAATATTTTAGGCCCACGTGAGCTTTCTAGCTCAAGTTATAAGCTTCTAAAGTTGAACATGTGTAGTAATATGTTCATGCTAACATCAAGTTTAAGATTGAGCAAAACAAATCCTATTAAACTTAAATTTGATGGTCACATGAATGTCAATGATGGTCACGTGAATGTCATTTGACATCGCACTGAGCTTCAAATTTAAGATCATGAACTAGTCATTGGCTTTCAAATGGTGGGTCCTGATAAGATCAATGGTCCTTTCTTGATCATACATCTTGATCCAATTGTGCGAGATGATTCAAATAGTCAAATATCTTGAGATATCAATAAGTGGCATAAGCATATAAGCTGGTAGACTAACAGCAAGATCCTAAATATTAATGCACATTTGACACATGATATAAGTGGGGACAAGGTTGATAATTCAAAGATAGATCTGAGAGCTCATGTTTATTTATACCTAGAAAATTTGATGGAGTAAACTGATTCAAGTTTCAATGATCCAAGTTATGTTTTTGATAGCCAATGAAACAAAAGATCGAGTTAAGGCATTTTTGACTAAGGTTGATGGAGCAGCTCAACTCGAGCAAAGGAAATAATGACCTAAACTAGCAAAAATATAGAAAAATGAGCTTAATTATGATCTGAGTTAGAATAGAATGTGTAAAAAGGACTAGGCATTACTGGAAAAGCTCCTTAAAATAAAAATAGGTCTTTTAGACTTGATATAAATCAAAGGTTGACAAGTCGATGTCTAAATGGGACCAAGCATCAATTAGAGTATGGACAACTATAGGAAAAATAATGGTCTTAGATTGGTTTTCCATCTATAGTATATCTATAAAAATGTAGCAGATATGTGATAAATGTAAGGGTGCCCATCATCAAAAAAATAGGTACTCTAGTGCTCAAGGTATGGCATGATTGTCGGTATCAAGATTTGAGGATTTGATCCTCATAAATAGGTCAAATGGACTTAAGACCCTGAAATGGTGAGTTGGTACTTGGAGATGTAATTAGGGAAATTATTTTTATCAAACAAACTTAGTCATCATATAATAAAACCTTGTCTCTAATGCGATAATGTCAGCCAATGAGAGGAGCTCAAGGACTAGTGAGACATCAGGATATCTATTTGTTGATCAAGACATGCATGCAAGAGGTGATCAAGTGTTGTCACCTCACTTCTTGATCTTGAGGACCCTTTCTCCTTTCTCCAAGGCATTATTCCCATATTTTTTTTCTATCTTCCACTATATATAGAGGCTTTTGAGCCAAAAAATGAATCCTCTCTATGTTCTCTATGTTCCCTCTCTTGGGCATGACCCAAAACTCTACCAAGATGGAGCTTGTAACCTCTTAAATGAATAGAAGGTTGTGTTTTAGATTTCCTTATTCTATTATAGTGTGTACATGTTAGATTTTCATGTGGTAGAAGTTTCCCCTTGTCAATTATTATCTCACCTAGTTACTAGTTCATCTATTATGCAGGGCATGTTTAGTGTTATACATCTCTTGATTGAAGCCCGCATGTAGATACCATGACTGGTTAGTGTCTTACTTTAGACCTCTCCTTCATTTCCCTCATCTTAGATCATTTGATGAACCTCTTCATGAAACACTAATGTATGATAGATATTTTGGATCTTGGATCTAGTTTTTTACTTATTTCATTAGTGTTTTAAGAGTCAAGCAAGGTGGATCAACCCATAATTTAGGTACATCACCAATGTTATCTTAGGTTTCCCTTTCATGTTTTCTCTCTCTCTCTAACCCTTTTCCATGTGAAGCATTAGTTTATATTTAGTCTTTAGGTGAGCATCAAGAGGAAGTCAGCATGTTCTAGAGGTTCAACCCCATTATAGGTGACCCACAGCCTAGGGTTGTTCCCTAGTTGGACTAGAGTTTGAGTAAGAAGGCTTGAATAATCTCCTTGTTTAGCTAGGGTGAAATTTTAGTCCCTAATAGGATCTATCAAAAAGGTTCTAACCTAGAAGAATAATAGATTATGGGAAGACTTTATAGCCAGGAGACTTGATAGGTCTTTAGTTTTTTAGGCCATTTTGGTTGAGGGGAAATGTATTCATTCTTGGGTTGATACAAGCAATGATTCAGACCACTCCCCCATACTACTATGAATTGGTTATAAGGTCATTATACATCTTAGCCATTTCAATTTTAATCCTTAATGGTTGGAGGATGTGTACTTTCAAGCACTTTTTAAAGGAAGATGGAAAGTATTTGATAGGAATTTAGGGGAAACTACTTGTTTTCAGTTTACCACGAATTTATGGAACATTAAGACTATTGTATCTAAGTGGGATTACATCAATTCTAGTTTATAGGATCAAATTATTATTCACTCAAAGAGAGAGATGATATATTTTTATGGAAAATAGGTTAATGGGGTGTTTAACGTTGAGGAAAAGGCCAAGATCAGAGACTTGGAGAAACAAAAAGCTGATATATTACAAGCTCGTGAGGCTAATTGTAGAATGAAAGTAGGGATATATGGTTGGAGGTAGGTGATTAAAACACTATATTTTTTCATAAATTTGCCAATCACTATAAAAATATTAACACTATATGGGAGATGCCTAAGGAATATGGATCCAAAGCCAGGGATTTCTTTGAACTAGTTGATTTAGGAGTCAACCACTTCCATAAATTGTTTGAGGATGACAGGGCCAATCATCTAGATATTCTCAAGCTTACTTCCTTCTTTCCTAATTTTTATTCTCATGAAACCAATGAGATGATTTTGGCCACTATTTCTAAGGTTAAACTTAAACTCATCCTCACTACTTTATAGAAGAGCAAAATCCCTAGACCTGATGGTTGGGCTATGGAGTTTTTTATTGGATTTTATGAGTTGATTGAAGAGGATTTCCTTGGAGTGATTGAGGAAACTAAACTTGGAAGGATTCCTATGGACATCAATTCCACCCTCATTTATTTGATTCCTAAAAAAAATTCTCCTAAAACTTTTGATAATTTTAGGCCCATCTCCCTTTGTAATTGCCTATATAAGATCATTACAAAGGTCATTGATGTAAGAATTAAGAAAGTCTTTTCTGAGTCTATTTCTGAAGAACAATTTGATTTTCTTAGTGGGATACAATTCCATGATGTTGTGAGAGTTTCAAAAAAAGGTTTACACTCTATCAAAACCAAGAAGCAACCTACCTCTATCATCAAATTGGATCTTTCTAAAGTTTATGATAGATTTAGTTGGTTGTATCTCATAATAATACTTATTGATATTAGCTTCAATTTACAAATTTTTAACTATATTATGGGCTATGCTTCATTGGTATCTTTTACTATCCTTATCAATGGATCAACATCTATATTTTTCAAGTCTAGGAGAGGGCTTCATCAAGGCTAACCCTGTCTCTGATTCTTTTCTTTTTTGTTACTAAAGGATTAAGCAAAGCTATCAAAGTGGCAAAGAGGTCTGGGTCACTTAAAGGGATCTAACTAGGAAGATCTATTTTTCTTACCCATCTTTTATTTATTAATGATATTAAGCTTTTTTGTGATGGCTCCCGAAGAGATGTGGCTAAACTTGAAGATATTTTGAAAACTTTTTGCTCTACCACAGGGATGGGGGTCAATATGTTAAAGTCATCTTTGTCTTTTTCATCTCTTTTTGAGGAGGAGGAGAAACAAATTTTGTAGATTATACCTTATCCCAATTTGTATTTTCACTCTGGGATCAAATATTTAGGGTTTCTATTGAAGCCCAATGCTTATGGGAAAAAATATTGGGAGTGACTAGTGAACAAGGTTGATAAGTGTATCAACTTGTGGTATAATAGGTGGCTTTCTTTAGGGGGGAGATTGATTATTGTGAATTCAGTCTTAGAATCCATCCCTATCTATTGGTGTGGTCTATCTCTTATCCCATTTGGGGTCCTTAAAAAGATCAGAAAGAGATGTTTCAAATTTATTTAGACCAGGAAAAAAATCAAATTTGGTATTGCTTTAAATAAATGGACTAGTATTGCTAAGCCAAAGGATGAAGGTGGATGGGGGCTGAAAATATTCATTTTTTTGGCATAGCTTTGGTGACAAGGAGTCTTTGGAGACTTATGACAAAGGACAATTTATGGAGGAAGGTCATTGTGTAAAAATATATGGAACCTCAATCCTTGTTGGATTGGATTAAGAATCCATCCAAAACTATTTCTAACATTTCTATTATATGGAAGGCACTTGCTCATGCTTTCCCTCTGGTTGGTAATTGGCTGGCTTGGAAAATTGGTAATGGTGGGCAAGAAAGGGCAGGGGCAGATCCTTAGGTGGGGAATGAATATGCTCACAAGCTTCTGGATAATATTATGTTTTAGCTTCAAGAAGCTAGTTTTACTACTTTATCCTAGGTGGTTGATCCTACCATAACCTCTTTAAGGCAACAAGGTTGGTTACAGGGATATCAGCTGGGTCTGGTGGGAAGAGATAGTGTTTTATGGGTTTAATATGATAGACACTTGGTCCAAATCCATATTCAGCTAAGAGAAGGGATTGAGGATGAGCTTGTTTAGATTGAAAATCTAAATAAGGGAAAATACACTGCAAAACTTGGTTACAAAGCTTTTGTCTCACAAGACAGAACTGATAATCAACTTTGGTGTTGAAATATTATCTAAAAGATCAAAGTTCCTTTAAAAATAAGAACCTTCATATGGATGGCTCTTAACTCCAAAATATTAACTTGTGATCCCTTGTTATGAAGAGGTTGGCAGGGGCTAAATATATGTACTTTATGTAAGGCTACCTCAGAAACCATCACTCAATTATTTATAGATTATCCCTACACATTTGTCATGTGGGATGAACTCGTTGTTTTGATTAGGAAGCAAGGAGCTTGGCTTGGGGTTTCTCTTAAAGATTGCTTACATAATTGGTATAATAATAGGGATTTAAAGCTCTTTATATCTTTACCCTTTGTGGTGACATGGGGTATTTGGCTAGCAAGGAATGCAAATATCTTCAAAATTTTAGTTATTCACCCATTTTAGATAGCTATTTAGATTCACAATATTTTTGAAGGCCTTAAGAAAGATTTGCATTACAAGGTTCTAGGAAGATTACATCAATGACTATAGACTGATCTAAGCCTTGGGGATTTTTTGATGGGGCTAGTCAAGTAAATCCGATTAGATGTGGAGCTAGTGGTATTTTTTTCATCAACAACAATCATTTTTTTAAGTTTAAAGTGGGCCTAAGGATGGGAAAAAAATATTTTTTTAGAATTAATTTCTCTCAAATTACTCCTCACCGTCACTTTAGATTGTAATATTATAAGGCTTCAAGTTATGGGAGACTCACAGGTGGTGATTAAATGGATAATGAAGGATAAAAAAATGAAGAGCCTAAACCTGACACCTCTTTTTGAACATGTTAATATTCTAGCTAGGACATTTCCCTTATAACATTTAAACATGTCTATCAAGAACTCAATTTCTTGGCTGACACTTTTTCCAAATAAGAGTTATTGATGGAGTTCAAGAATGGATAAAGATGGAGTACAAGAATGGTATTTCTATGCCTCATAATTTTGGCAATTTTTTTAATTTATAGCAGGTACACCTATAGGGTGGAGGTCTTCATCTTACACATGTCTTCTTTATTGGGTCTTAAGCCCTATATTCTTTTCTTTGCATAATGTATATGGAGTGGCATGTGTCCCTGGGGGTCGTTTGGTAGTTATGGTGTCTCAGTAGGGGCCTACAAATTTTATTTTATACATTTGTTTTTTTTATTTTCCTTTAGTGAGCCATTGTTGGGTGTTTTATACTAACTTTCCAAAGCTAATTTTTAAAGGCTTCTTTGTAGTTGGGCATAGCATAGGCATGGTGGTAGAAAGACAAACCATTTTTTGTTCCTACTTTGTTGTTTTTCTGATGGGTTCATCTTTTTTGACTTTTGACCCTAGTCGTTGGTCTCCATGAACTGGTTTTTTGTGGTCTCTAATTATGGCCTCAAGTTTTCATTTTTCTTCAGTTCTCTTTCTGCGCTCTCACAGGTTTATATTGGGACTATGTGTTCATTATTAGTTTTTAATGTATTTCAATACTTCTTGCATCTATGCAATGTAGCTTTTTATAATGAATAAAGTTATGATTTTTTCTTTAAAAAAAAACAATGTTAGGGGTTTTAGAATGGTTTTCCTATATAACCTAGTATTCATTATGAATGGAATTAGGTCAATGATACCCTATAAGGTTAGATCATTTTGTGTACTTACCCATAGATGAAAATGAGTAACTAATAAAAGAGTGCAATGAACTGGTTGGATCATTTGGTTGTTTAAGATTTGAGATTTTTATGTGTTTTCTTTACTTAGGTGTAAGCCCTAATTTTTTTGGCATTTTACTTCTAAGTGTATTGAAGTGTTTATTAATATTTGAAACTTTATTTAATCTTTTATCTTATGGAATGTTGAATACCAAAACCCTAAGTTATGGTTAGTATTTCATCACTAGTGTATATTGGCTGAGTGTTGTGTTATTGAGGCCAAGTACCCACTTCCATCTGTAACAGATAGATGGGGTGGATAGGGAAACCTATTTATGGTTGGGCTTATCTTGAGCATGTAGATGGAATTTTGTGAAAAGCTTCTTTGGGAAAGGTTTCATGTTTGAAAGATTGATGGAAAAAAAGTGCAATCTTATTCTAAGTAACTAATATGCATTGGGATTAAATTTATACTGATGGTTATGTTTATATTATCCACTATATAGAGATGTTAAATCTGGGTTGATTCATTCATAGTGTAATGTGAATAGATGCAAGCTATTGGAACATTACAATGCATGTTTATATGTTTTTAAGATGTTCTATAATATCTTTATTCTAATAATATAGTAGAATAGCAAGGTACTTTGAATCATATAGAATATATACATATACATATACATACATACATACATTATACACACATGTATATATGTATTTATATATGTGTGTGTGTGTATGTCTATATATATATATATATATATATATATATAGACACACACACACACATATATACATGTGTGTGTGTGTGTATATATGTATTTATATATGTGTGTGTATGTCTATATATATAGACACACACACACACACACACACACACACACATATATACATGTGTGTGTGTGTGTGTGTGTGTGTGTGTGTGTGTGTGTGTGTGTGTGTGTGTGTGTGTGTGTGTGTGTGTGTGTGTGTGTGTGTTCTACCCCCTACCCCCACCCCCCCCCACACACACACACACACAATATACAGGTGTGTAATAAATTTATTGAGATACTTGCATGATTACAAATGTTTGGAGTAAACATAGTATTAATGTTTTATATGGCATGAAATGGAATGTGGTGTAAATTAATTTAGATATTGTCATGTTTATGATTCTTATCTACTATTTGAAAACATAGTAATAGATAAATGAGCAAGCAAGGATCCTATACTAGCATGATAATCATGAATTGATCTCTGTGGATTAATCTCTAGAGTAGAATTAGTCATGGAGCAAGGCTATAGTTGTGGGTATGCTTGAAATTATAAAAGGGTCATTCAATCTATGTATTACCTCATAGGAATTTCTTAATATTTGGTGTTTGTGATATCATATAAATGATCCATAAGGGTATATTATATGACAGGTTTGATTGGAAACTATTTGTTTTTTTGAGCATGGATATTGATTGGTTCCACTCATATTTCTTCTATATTGAGCTTACAACCTTAACACATTATACATATTGTGAATTGGTTTATAGATTGAAGTATGTGAATTTAAGTTTTAATGATCCGATAGGTATGAAACTAGTACTGGTTGATGATGTTTATTGGGAACGGATAAAATAATAAGCCTTTCCTTATAACAATCTGACCAAGCACATGGAACATTGTAAGGATGTGGTTATTCTATTAAACCGTATGTGTGGATTCATTATTATGGGTTCAAGAGCCATTACTACATGATAATTTGTGACAAAAATTCATGTCACTAACATGGAGTTCAAAATGGGGTTAGAGTTGATCAGTGGGTATCACATTGCTTTGTAAACAATGTTTTACATGTTGATTTTTGTGAATTTGTCTTATGTTGGTTAATAAAATAGACTTGTTTGATTCTGAAAACATTTTTTTTGGCTAATGAATTATTAGATAAGATCATAATCTTTGTTTTCTAAGTTTTTTAATTTTATATAAAATTTGGGTTGTGACAATTGGTATTAGAGCCTTTGTTAAGTCTAAATCAAATTATATTTATAAAATATGATTTAATAATGCATTATAATATGTCAATATGGTTAGAAATATAGAAATGATAAACCCTTAGAATGTGGGTAGTGCTTTAATTGACAATCATGATCAGGATCAAAATGATCATGTTTACCTAGAGGTGAAACAAAGTGGTAGCCATGCATCCAATCAAGATAATCCTGAACAACAAGTTTCTGAGGAATGGAATGTTGTATTGCATGATATGTTGGGTACATTACATAGCCTCTAGAGGTAAATGGAAGGCTTGGGCCAAAAATTGACTCACCTAGAAAATTTACATGAGGATGGGTAGGAAGATAGGCTTCATAATGAGCATCCACCACAATAAGAGGTTGTGAAGCCCATTATTAAGGAGCTTCATTGATATAAACAATGATAATGGTTTTAGAATGGTTTTCCCATATAACCTAGTATTCATTATGAATTGCATTAGGTCAATGATACCCTATAAGGTTAGATCATTCTGTGTACTCACCCATAGATGAAAATGAGTAACTAATAAAAGAGTGCATCAAATGGGTTGGATTGCTTGGTTGTTTAAGACTTGAGATTTTTACGGGTTTTCTTTACTTGGGTATAAACCTTGATTTTTTTACCATTTTAATTCTAAGCGTGTTGAAGTGTTTATTAATATTTAAAACCTTATTTAAGCTTGTCTTATGGAATGTTGAATCACGAAACCTTAAGCTATGGTTAGTATTTCATCACTAGTGTGTATTGGTTGAGTCTTGGGTTATTGAGGTCGAGTAACCTCTTCCATTTCTAACTGATGGATGGGATGGATATGGAAACCTATCTATGTGTGGGCTTATCTTGATCATGTAGATGGAATTATGAGAAAATCTTCTTTGGGAAAGGTTTCATGTTTGAAAGCTTGCTGGCCAAAAAGTGCAATCTTTTTCTAAGTAACTAATATACATTGGGATTAAATTTATAATGATGGTTATGTTTATATTATCCATTATATAGAGATGATTTTAAATATGGGTTGATTCATTCATAGTGTAATGTGAATAGATGCAGGCTATTGGAACACTACAATGCATGTTTATATGTTTTTAAGATGTTATGTAATATCTTTATTCTAAGAATATAGTATAGTAGCGAGGTAATTTGAATCATGTAGAATATTGATTCATGCTACAACATTTGACATGGTGGTAATAGATTTATATATCATAGTTTTAATATGTAGCATTATTCTCTTGTAAGAAGTTACAAGGTTTTTGTTATGTTCCTAATGTGAAACTATAAATGTGTCTTACATTTTGTTGTTAAAAATATAGTGGAAAGTATTGGATTCGTTCCTATTTATTGGTTCATTTATATTCAAATGTGTTTTTAAATCATTATGTTTGGTAACATTTTCATGCAATGTTTTCATTATTTTAATCTGAGTAAACAATTGAGCTAAAAGGTAACATGTGTTATTGAACATAATATTGTTATGGTTCTCGGTGATTAAATAAATTTTAAATTCAATCATTACATTATCAAATCAACAATTTGATCATTTATCAATGTATGAGATTACAGTGATCTAGAGATAATCCATCATGATCTATATCAACCCTAAAGTCATTGTCTATGGTTATTGTTATGTGAGATTCTTGGCTTGTAAATTTTATTACATCAATTTTGAACTTGTGAATGAGAAGGGTGTTTGTTTAAGAAAATTGGTGGCTTGTAACCTATGAGCAACTTCTACAGTTGAGTCTCTTATAAGCTTATATGTTGCATGCTGATAAAAAGATTTGGATCGAGTGTGCATTAAAATCCATTTATGATTTGTTTGAGATGTCTGCTTGGATGATTGTCTTAATGTTGAAACTAAGTGTCTGATTATTCTTTAATGCAAATATATAATGCGGCAGTAAACTTGTGTTGTTTTGAGACTTGATAATAATCATGTATTATAGCGTATCCTACATAATGTATATTTCAAATATATCAAGGTCTTCAATATAGACTCATTACCATTCTAAATAGGTATTATGAGTCTCAATGACAATTGGTTTCATTTATATCCTTAGGAATTTGTTAAATGATTGTTTGTTATGATCTTAAACTGATCAATCTACTTTCCATGACTGGTATTGATTAGCTACAATATAAATCTCATATTGGAGGTAATAAATGGAACAAGTTGGGTACATTAATTTATTTTAAAGTAATGATTATTGGTTGTGTTTGACTCTCTTTGTGTTTTGGAAGTTGATGGCAAATTTGTGAAGGAATCAATGGTTGCCATTTTTAACATATATATTAGTATGCCATTGATTGTTTGTGTGGGATCATTTCAAGGCAAAATTATCGATAGAAATTGAAGTTTGGAATCATTATGTTAATGAAATGAAATGTTTTAGTTTTAGAGCTAAGTTTTATTTATTCTTGGCATAATGAAAAAAGGAAAATGACACCAAATGGTAGTAGTGTTAATCCTATAGATATTTGAATTGGACTTAATATACATGGTTTATAAATTTATAGAATTATATATGTCCACAGTTATTTATAAATAAGAATTTAAAATATACAATAATATATAGATGCATACACACGCACATATACATACATACATGACGACATGAAAAGTGTTGGTCGATACATATTCATAATGGTACAATAAAGGATTGTGGATAGTTGAAATGTGAAACATAAATATATGTGGAATTAAAAAATAAGATGCATATACATGTATAGATGTGTGTGTGTGTGTGTGTGTGTGTGTGTGTGTGTGTGTGTGTGTGTGTGTGTGTGTGTGTGTGTGTGTGTGTGTGTGTGTGTGTGTGTGTGTGTGCATGCACGTGCGCGCACGTGTGTGCGTGTGTGTGCATGTGTGTGTGTGTGTGTAGTTAAGTTCTTGAGATACTTGCATGGTTTCGTATATTTGGAGTAAACATAACATTAATGACTTATGTGGCATAAAATGGAATGTGATATAAATTAATTTAGATATTGTTGTGTTTGTTATTCTTATCTATTATTCGTAAACATATAAATAGATAAATGAGCAAGTGAGGATCCTATATTAGCATGTTAATTATGAATTGATCTATGTGGGTTAATCTCATTAGTATAATTAGTCATGAGGTAAGGCTATAGTTGTGGGTATGCTTGACATTATAAAAGGGTCATTCGATCTATGTATTTCCTTAGAGGAATTTGTTAATATTTGGTGTATGTGTTATCATATAATTGATTTGAAAGGACAGATTATATGATAGATATGATTGGAAACCATCTAGTGTGTTGAGCATGGATATCGATGGGTTCCACTCATATTTATTCTATAATGAGATCATAACCTTAACACATTGTATAACTTGTGAATTGGTTTATAGATTGAAGTATATGAATTCAAATCTTGAGGATCTTACAGGTGTGAGACTAGTGTTGGTTATCGATGGTTATTGGGAATGGGTAAAACAATTAGCCTTTCCTTATAGCAATCTAATCAAACACATATAACATTATATGGATGCGGTTATTTTGTTGTACTATATGTGTGGATTTGTTAATATGGGTGACAAGAATTCATGTCATTAACATGGAGTTCAAAATGGGGTTAGAATTGATCCTTGGGTATTGCATTGCTTTGTAAATGATGGTATACATGTTGATTTTTATGAGTTTGTCTTATGATATTTAATAAAATAGACTTGTTTGATTATGGAATCATTTCTGTTGGCTAATGAATTGTTAGATAAAAGCATAATCTCTATTTTTCCAAGTTTTTTAATTTATGGAAAATTGGGGTTATGATAGGATTATATAGCACCCTAGTCTTGTACACTTGGTAAACTTAGACCTTGGTTGTTCCTCTCAATTCTAAATCTTTCTCACTTTTTGAAGTTTTGCATTTGCTCTATCTTGTGCCCCTTGGCCTATCTCTTAGTCTGACTAGTCTTATGTTGATGAACTAGATCTTATCTTACCCAAAATACTTAAAACATGTTTATCTTCCACCTCTATAAGTTTTGAGTTTGTAACTACCTTTTTGCTCCCTAAACACTAACGTTTAGGATAGACACCTACGTCAATGATAGTGTCCTGACCCAATGCAAGTGTCCATTGACCTAAAGTCATCCAATTTGTAAACAAAATGTATACTAATGGTCGGCCTAAGTGATTTAATGTGACTTACTTCTCCAAAGGGATTGATATAAATATAGGAGCATCCTTCATTCATTATTCACCTACAAAACCTACCACAAACCAATGCAACCTATCAAAAGCATTCAAACAAGCACTCAATAAACCAAATATTTCCTATTTTATCTTATTCTCATGTCAGTCATAGGAACAACACATATAGGTTTGAAGTATCAAGCCATGTACAAGCTAGGTCACTATTTTACTTGCTTTGCACACATTTCCTGATTCACACGCAAGCCAACACGTAAGGGATAACTACATCAATCTAAGGCTCTCTTCGAAGTATTGGCTATGTAGGCAACACTCATTGATAGAGGGGTATTTGGGGTCAAGTCAACATTGTGTGCCGACTAACCCATTTTTACTCAAGGTCACTATAAAGATGAAAAACTAGGGTTTTACAATTCATGAGGAGCAATGGTCCATGACCCAAATTTGAATGCACCATAGTGAAGGTGAAGTCAAACCTAGAAACAACCAAGTGGTTGCATCCTTTTTCAATAGATATTTTGTACAATACACTTGCGTTAAATTTAAACAGTAGCATCGATACATCCATCCCAAGTTGACATTACTATCTGCAGTTATAAAAGCATCTAATCTAGAATTTTTTGACAATTTCATAATCATCTTCCAGTCTACTTCCTACCTTTCTAGATCTAGAACTATTTTAGTATTAGAACAAGGCAAGTACATTACTTCTTTGTCATTTTTATACTTAGCATAATTGTACTTACTATTTTTAACTTATCTTAGTTTAATGAATTTAGTATATATTTATATCTGAATTGAATATATAATCAGTTTACTATAGATCTAATCATCGCCCTTATGAATTTTTATTTCTATATTCTTAACCCTATCTACCCAAGTAAATGATCCACACCCAGTTTAGGGTTAAATAGCTTGTAAACTAAATATGATTGCCGTATAAGTCATAGATTTATATACAATTGTTTATATTAAAGTACAATCAAAATAAGTTATAGATTTAATGTGAAATTTTGAGCACATCAAAAATGTGTTTAACAAACAAAAAATGAACCAAAAAAATAATTTAATTAAAAAATTAATAATGTAAATATTATATTAGTCAATCTTTTTTTTTCTTATTTTACATTAATTATTAATTAGCATATATATTTTAGATAAATCTATGGAAAAGACATTGATAAATATTTTCAATGTGCCCAATCAATTTATTTCACAAATTATCCAAAATCATAGAGATGCCTCAAGAATGATATCTATCAACATCTTTTACATAAATTTATCTAAGATATGTATACCAATTATAATAATATTATGTGTGTGAGAGATATTATAAATTTAATATAATAATATATACTTAATATTGGAGGATTTACTCGATTCCTTGTATGTATGATGAAAATGGGGTCTATTAGGGTTTCTAGCAATTTGAAACACATTCCTTATGGATCGATGGCAACCCCTATGGGTGAGATCAGTGATGGACGGAGTTCATAGACAAACACTAAGCACAAGAAAACTAATGATTTGGAGGGGATTTTTATTGTTACGGTTCTCAGAAGGAAAATCTCCTAAATGAGGGGCTTGTGAATCCATTAGAGGGGTGCTTGAGTATTTACCCTATTGATATACATGGTAATACTTTTGGCTGACATAAAGTAGAGGAGAATGCACACTTTATGCTAGATATTTTGTACCAAAGTACAGTAAAAGCACGACTGGCTCTTCTAGATGTTGATGTTACAGAGAGGAATAACTTCCAGCGTATGATAAAATCTCTACTAGGTAATACTCTTTATCTTTGAGTAAAAGTATCTAATCTGGATTTGGATTTAAAAGGACAATTAGAGCAATTGATCAGGATTCCTAAGATTGTGCAAAGTTTGCTTTACAAGGGAAAAGAGCTCCAGGACATTTTTCCTTTATCTCGTTATCAGATCTGTAGGGACTCCACCATTGTCATGGCCTCACGGTTGAGGGGGGTGCTCTTGGACCAAAACAGGGTTCTTCTATGAAACCATCATCTTTCAAGGAGGTAGTTAAAATAGCTTTCTCAGATGCTGCAGTCAGAAATGTTGGCCCCATTCCTCATCCAGTGAAAAGCTCTCCCCCTCCTCAAGTCTACATTGTTGATCAAGCGAAGGAGGTACCCTCTGTGGAGATCTCAAATGAGGAGGTGAATGTTTATTTTAATAATTTGGTGAGAGGTGCAATCATTTACAGATTTAATGGTATTTGGTTGTCTATGTCAGCTTTATTAAATGGGTTCATGAGCCCTGGATGAACCATTGTGAAATTTCTCTGTGTTCTAAGGGCTTTTTTGTTGTTCTTTTTTGTGATCAACAAGATTACCAGAAATGCCTCTTAGAAGGCCCTTAGTTTTGGGGCAATGCAAGCTTGTTCATCACGCCCTGGTTTTTGGATTTTAACCCTCTCACTCTCTCAGGTATTAAGATGCCAGATTGAGTTCATCTACCTAATTTGCCTTTGCATTTTTGGCATGCGTACAAAGATATAGTTAATGCTTTGGGGATATTCTTAAAAAATGATAATGAGCAGACTAATACAGGTTTATGCACTTATGCCCATTTTTGTGTTGAGTTAGATTTAAGCAAAGGGGCTCTTGATAAAATCATTTTAAAGTATGGTAAAATGCAACATACTCAAACTCTTGACTATGAGAATACTGTTTTTAGATGCCACAATTACAAAATCCCAAGACATCTTTATGCATTCTGTCTTCAGGGGCGTTTGCAAGCTATGAAAAAGAAGGGAGAAAAGTCCAAAATAAATAAATGGAGTGCACCAGATCCATCACTACTGGGAGAAGATTGTTTTGAGGATCCAAAAATACAAGCTGACACAAAACTGGGAGATAGCAAGAGAGGAGAAAAAGATGCTTCAGCGAATGAAAAAGTGCACATGGAAGAGATGATAGAAAGTGTTTAGATTTCCCATTTGAAGCAACCAGTCAGGGGAATGAAAAGAGGACATGTCTCTGAAAGCTCAGATTCAGACAAGGACTTGCATGAAAATAGAACTTCGGAAACACAGAGCTCAGATAAACAATTAGTTATGGTGAATGCTGAACAAGAAATGTCGCAGGGGGTTAAAAAGAAAAAAAGTAAAAAAGGAAAGATAGCTAAGTTGTTAGACTACTATCCCACAAGTTGATGTTAGTTGATGGTTTTAGGTAGTAGGTAGGATTGTTGTTTTTCTAATCTTAGGTTGTATGTTTATGGCTTTTTGCCTTATGGCTTGTCTTTATTTTAGGCCTTCTATGGCTGGTTCTTGTAATTTTCTTTTTTATGGTTGGAGGCCTTAAATAATGTCGTATTTATAAAAATATATATATACTTAATATTATATATATGTTATCATATATTACTACTTATATATACAGTAATAGTAATATATATTATAATAATATTTATAGTTATAAATATATAATATATTATATACAATTATAGTGTATTATATTTATAATTAGTATATATAAATATAGACTCCAAAACTTTAATGTCTTGTTTCATGTTATCATCATTGCAGTGTTGATTCGAACTGCATATCATATGTGGAGCCCTGTTACAATAAAATCATATATCATGACATCTTCGTCCACCCATGACAATATAGAAAACACTCAGTGAAAGAAGGCACCACCTTACAAGCAACAAAGCTCTTTGCAATGGGTGCAGGGCATGTATATCTATTGGTTGCCTTGAATCCAGGGTTAATGTACGATATGGGCCCTATAAAGTACAATATCACTTGAAATACCTTGTCATTACCTCTCACCATCAGTGCCTAACTCACTTTGAAATATTTCTCCATTTTCATATTTTGTATGGCCTTGCCTTTCCCCATTACTCCATCATTGTTCAAGCTCATCATGAAATGAAACGCCTCCTCCCTGCACAATACATTGTCATGTCGTATGAAGAAATACACAACCTCATTTCCCAGTATCATCTTCATAAAAATATAAAAATATTATTATGTAACCTTTTATATACCCAAAAAAATTAATAGTGATATTTTTTCAAACGACATACAACTAATAAATTACACTTCTTCACTTCAACAAAACCTCATTTTATCAAAATAAAAAATTACATCCCTTAAACGGGAACTTGAACCTTGCACCTTTGGGGCAACTGCTAGTTTCTACATCAGCTTCCAACAGTCATTTATGTTTTGGTTCGTGTTATTTAACCGGCGACTCGGCGGCGAGTGTCACGCAAGCCGGCACAGATTAGGCGACAGAACAATTACATTTACCCGTAGATCTCCCCCGACAGAAGACAAAAAAAATAAGTAACGGTACCCTACCATCATTTAATGTGTATGGGCAACGCATTCCGCGAATAAATGATCACCTCACATATTCTTGGCAGCATTCACGCAGTTGGATTTACGTTATGTAGCTGCTGGTTGCAGACGCCGCCGTAGCAGCAGGAGGCCGCTTCCTCTTTTTTATAAAGAGAAGCGCGACTGGTTGAAAATGGGGCGTGACGTTAACTTTGAATTTAAAGATGGGAAAACGCATAGGACGATTTTGTCTCAAATCTCACGAACTCTGCACTCTGCACTTTGCACAGCCCGATATTATTCTTTATTAGTGTGGGGGACTGGAGCCTGGGCTAAGCCGTGACGTTACTAGGTAACTGTCCGATTAAAGTCTGTTCAATCGTCACAGGTCGCTTTATTCGATTTTCCTGTTCGCGCAGATTTGCCGCACGCTCATTCTTCCAGTTGCGACATGTTCCCCCTCCCCATACTCCTCGTGTTTGGGGTGTGAAGTTACTGTGCACACGTGAGACGAGCAGCCTTCGTTCCCAAACAATCCCAACCCAATTTTATTTTAATTTAATTTAGATGTTAATGTCCACATAGGGCAAGAATGGCTCATGGGATTGAATAACATATTAAACGATATATCACAATTTAGAAAGACAAGTCAAAAAAATTTAAGAATTATCTTAATTTGGGATGAGAAATGAAAAAATAATAATTATGTTTCAACTTATTTCATAACAACTGGATGGGTGAAGATGATTGACTTGAAGGGAAGCGCTGACCTCCAAATCTGATCCTTAAAGGGGAGCATGTTGAATGTATAATCGTCACAAAAGTTTTCATTGACTCAATGTTTTCTATCAACTTTGTGCACATCTTATAAAATTCTTTTATTGATCCTTTCGTCCATCATGGATAGTGGAATATTCCCTTGCCCTCTTGGCATCTACTTGTCCAACACCAATCAATCTAGCACAATCTAAATTCTCTTTTTCTTGGATGATTTCCCTGTCAACTCCTCCATTATGTTTCCTCTCTCAAGTATGTTCATCATATGTGTGTTTTTTTGTAATCCATGCAGTGTGCACCATAGTTCCAATGCAACATGTTCTTTTCTATGCACACAATCTTTTAAGTTGCACTTCACAAGTACCTAGACTATGTGGTGCATCTCACTCATGCATCAAGTCTTAGATATACTTTCCATGTTTATCTTGAGTGCAATCCCAGGGCTAACATTCCTCCACACTATGTTTCTTGTATGTTCTCAAATAAAGTGTTACTTGATTCTGCGTTTGTTGGTTCACTTCACGCACAACCAAATCTTTGATTACTTTAGCCTTTAACTCATTCTCCACTTAATCCCAACACTCCCTTGTTGACTAAATTTGTGATGTGAATTCCTACACATCATCCATCAATTTCCTCATTACTTCACTATCTTGATAACTTTGAATAGTTGTTAAAAAGGCCTTTGTCGGATTTATTTATTGCTCATATCTTGTACCCACTATAGTTTATTCTTTCATCACCTTTTCCTAAAGCGTTGTAAACAAGTCACAATTTTTTTTCCCTTTCTAATTATCTTAACCTTTAACTTAGAGGCTTCCTTGAACTTCACTATCCTCACAATTTTATCTTCTTCTGCATACATGAACTTCATCATATCTTCATGTGTGATGACATCTTCTTTCACTCATGCCTTCACATAATCATGGACATATATAAACCTTGTGAATGTTTTCTTCCCCTCATTCACCTTCAATAGGAGAGTGTTTACACCATTTTTCAATCATTCCACATGATATTTGAACTCTTACTTAAATTCTTTAAGCTTATCTACCCATAGTTTTTCTTCAGTAGGTTGTTTGGTTTCTACAACTATGTATATAAAGTATTTTATCGCCATACCTAGTTTTTTAGGGGTGACTTCCAAATCACATCCACATCTCCATAAAATTATGGTTGCTTTGTTTCAACCATCTCTACCAGCCTCTTAACCTCATCCTCATATTTCTTTAGAGTTTATTTTTTCTTCTTCATTTCCTCTTGTAGGTCCTCCAAGCCTCTATTAGACAACATGTCTCATTTTGTCATTTCCATGGTTAGTTTCATCAAAGATGGCCACACAACATCTATTGGCATTCACCCAGAATCAACTACCTTTATCTCTCCTTCTCCTTTCTCATTGAGTTCCTCACCTTCGCCCTTAGCCTTTACAATTTTTTTCACTATGATCTCAATCTCTAGCCCCTAGATACGACTATTAGAAATAGTATTTAATTTATTTGATGCTTCCTTTGTTACATTCTTGTTGGAAGCAAAATCACTGAGAGGGGAGAGGAATCAATGTTTGAAAACTTTCTTTCAATTCCACTTAACATTCCTTAAACCATGAAAGCAATATAGTGATATAACAATGCACAAAGAACCATTCACATGAGCATAATACAAGAAAACACATATATGAGTGGAAAACCCTCAAGGAGAAGAAAACCCAATGTGATATCTATAAATGGACTATAGTCCTATAAAATAAAAGATCAAATTTTGTTGACCACCAACTCAACTTGGAGCACCAACCCCAATAAAATCAAGCACCCACTTGACTAGGCTTTATCAAGCATCTACTTGCAAGGAAGCACCAACTCCCTAAGTGACTCGACACCATCTCAGCCACCTCATGAAATATTAATCACCATACCTCTTCTCTACTGTTATGGTCTTATTTCAAGACCTCCTTCTGATCAACCATGCAAGATTTTATTCGCTTATGTTGCATATATCCAAATAGGCCTAAACTGCCTTATATATATACTAGTCTCATGGTCACACACCACTTGGTCGGCCTTCAACCTCTTAGGTCAGCCACATAATAGGTCTTAGGACATATTATGAACATGGTTCAATCACAATTTGAACCCCTTTCAGTCTATCATAGGCCTTATTCCTCCTTTAGGTCTTATGGAGACCTAATTGCATTAGGTCTATCCTCTTAGTGCCAAAACTCGATCCTCTTAGGCCCAGATGGTCTTCTCCAATGATCAAAAACTATTCAAACACTTAGTCAAAAAAATCAACTAACCTCCTCCATGCTTTATTAGACCCATATCCTTCATTCATACCATGAAAGCTCTTTTAGGACAAACTATCCTATTAGGCATGTGTACCTCAAGAGTCTGTCTTGTAAAAAATGAAGCTTAAACAACCTTAATCTACTAAAATTTGACAAATAAAACATGTAGATAGGTTCTCCATGACCTCAGGGTCATCACCAATTTCTTGGAACACTTTCACTCAGGAGATAAAAGCTCAAGAACATCTTTGCAACTCACTCACTCAAAATTGTCAATTTACCTCAAAAACTAGTCATGGTGAGTTAGACCTCCAACACCTATGTAGACACTTGTAATGAATATTAATGCATAAAATGGTTTTGTGAGATCTCCAAAACATCCTCAAATATAAAAATCATATGGTCTAGCGGAAAATATTAGTCTTGCAAACCAATTTCTTGACCTTATATCACATAGTCTTATCTAAACCAGATAGGTCATTTTGTGAACAACATTTTCACTACATATGCTGACCTCCAAAGCTTCTTCAATGCATGATCATGAATTCAAATTCATAAATAAACTCTTCATGTAATTTTTTGCATCAATCTGACATGTTCAGACCCTCAAATCCTTCTTCTCATCTTTGCTTGGGTTTTACACTATTCACACTATTAGGTTTGTCTATGACTGGCTAACTTGGATGACCAAATTAGAATATTTTAAGGCTAGAACCTATCTAAAAATCATCATGGATATGTAAAATGAGTCTCTATCTTCTTCTACCATCCATTTTCTTTTCTTGACCAATGTAACTTTTGAGAGCTACAACTTCTTGATAAATAAGCCTATATTTGAGCATTTATCTCTCATCTGACTAACCACCACCACTTGGAGGTACCTAGGAGAGTTTAATACATGATCCAATAGTTTTTATAGTCATTCAAATCCATTGTGATCTAATTTGAACAAGATCTTTCACATCAGGTCCTTACTAGGGTTTTTTGAGAGGTTTAACATAGGTTTTGGTGTTAACGATTGTTCATAAAGGACTTCCCTTTGAATCTAAAACTAATACTTGGAGATCTTATCTAGGACCCTTCCCCATCTCTCATTAATAACTCAAATTCCCATTTAGAGGTTACACGTGCCAACTAATGTCTAAAAGTGCTTCACAGGTCTTGGGACCTCATTTTGTGAACTTGAGAAGGCCTAAAACACTAGTTCATGCAATTTACTTCAAACCAAGACATATAAATTTGTGAAAAATACCTAAAACAACTTATCTTACCTCTATCCATGATCACATATGTATGCTTACCTTGAAATCTGATTTTCATACCTCATTAGGCTAGGCAGGGTCTAAGAGAGGTCTAGGTGTAGGCTTAGTCTGAAGGTCCTACCCCTATAGGCTCACCTCAAAACTCTCATTAATGCTTCAATGCCTCACATACATGATCAAATAGTTCCATACAAACTTCACATGCCTATGTTCATTCCTTTTCATGCACATACCTCTTCATGTCATGACTAGACTCATGACTAGGCTTTCTTATGCACTTTGACATCAATGACCTGTACCTTCATGTAACCATAATACATTAGTTACCTTCAAAATATCCCTTTCTCTTTCTCTCATTATATCACTCTCTCAATGCACCTTATCACATCATACACTACCACAGAGGCTTAGTCATCTTATAGCATCCACCTTCAAAAGATGCGCCTTTGACATCAATGCCAATACTCAACAAGTCTCACATATAATCATCCCAATTGAAACCCATGAGGATGTTACTTCAACTATTGGGCTCCTAGTCCTTGCATAATGCATTCCTCCTATTTCTAACACACCATCTGATTATTTTTTCCCATCCTATTCAATGTCTCCTCCATTTTTTATTTCACCTTGCACACCTCCTACTATGTATTTATTAGGGTCTTCTTATATATATTCATTATGAGCCTCATTCCTTGGCTTGGTGCTCACTCCTTCCCTTTTTGGGTGTGTTTTCTTCCTTGTGCAGTGTCTCTTCCACATTAACCCTTTTTGCATAGTTGTATCTATAGTTTTTATTATAGGTTTGGAATATTTATTAGTGATCTTGGGTGAAAAATACCTTGTTCAACTAGATTAGTTGCATTAGGAGATTTTGGGCTCACACTAATAGCAACAATTACTAGTTTTTCAAGGTCTTTGGCACTTTGTTGAGTAACCCGCACATTAATAGTTATTCCCTCCATAAAATATGATTGAATCAGAATCCCTATTTAACTCTCTCTCCTAATTGGTTCCTCCTCCATCTTCTCCTTATATAGGACTTGGGATAGCACCTGGCCCTCTTAATCCAAATATGTTTCTTTTCATATATATGTAGTGTCATTTTGAAATTTAGGTTTGAGGATGAACCTTCCTCAATATTTGTTGCTTTCCCCTTCCCTTTCCTAGTCACTTTATTATTGTCATTTTCTGTTTTTTATTCTTCTCTCATCTACTTAACAACTTCATTGAATATCCAATGGTATAATTTATGCTAGTCTCACTATGTTGTGCCTTTTATGTTTGTAGGTCTCAAATTCACGTTGTATTAAACCGATGCTTTCCCAATTTTACAAACATTGGTCATTTAATCTCCAAGTATTTGATTATTTACTCTTCATCTTCTGATGCCTCAACCTTCCCTAGTGTTTTATACTTCCTTATTAAGTCATTCCTTTTTGCCTCAATCACCATAACATCCACCATTAGACTTTACATGTCCTTTATTGTATTTTAAACACACTTTAGATACTACACATTCACCACATGTATACAAAAACTTTTCCCAACTTGACCACCTACCATTTTTTGTCTTTATAGTTTCCAACAAATAGTGTGCCATCACACAAAACCAAATGAATTCTTGATACCATAAATGCATCTTCACTTTATTTCTTTATTGACATGCTCATACCACACCATAATCTTGTTTCTATAAGAGTTTATCATCTGATGTCTGCATGTGGGCACCACATATTTCATTGTCTAGGAACCTTTTCTAATAATATGTTGGAATCCATACCTTGCTTTAGGAATTCCAAATTCCTCAATCATCTTAAGATCAAAATCATACCCCACTTAAACTCCTCACCTATTTGATGTTCCTTCACATGCCATCACAACTTATTTTGCATTTTTTTTAGCATGATTGGACATTATCCCTTCCTTTTAAACTAAATATGTCAAATATACAACCTCTTTAGTCACCACAATCCACTTCCCTATGTAAACAACTCCTTAGCTAACCAATCGCACATCAAATCTCATAGAGGCTATCAAAATATTATCCATATTAATCATAGTGCTATTTCATATTATCTACAAATCCTTTGATACTTTGTTGATTTCCAAGATTTTCTTCAATGCACCATGCATGTCTTCCCCCCTTTTTAGAGTAGTTATATTGCTTATTTATGATGCCAAGATATTTAATCTTTGTCAAGCAATATTTAACATCATCTCATGGGTGTGCGTCAATAAATATTCCAAAAATTATTTTGGATTCTTAAAGTATGGTTTCTCATTAAATTCCAACACACTTATGCATGCCAAGTAATTACTTACTTTGCCTTTTCCTCTTTCAACACTTAATCTTGTGCTTGAAATTTTTTGATTATATTTCTTACGGTGGTTAATTTTCTCAACCATAATAAGTTGCAAATGTCTCTCCTTCCGTTGCCTATTCTACAAATTCCATGAGTGGTGCCATGAAAAGAGGTTTGTTCTTTGTCTTATTCTTTTTTGCTAGGAGTGATATTATATAATCTCTTCTCCATGCCCCACATCCATTTATTCTCTTTGTCTTATTCTCACCATTTTATGTCCTCATGCCTTCCCCTTTGGTTCCCTACATAATGGTCAAGTATATACAAAACCCCTCATTTAAACCTTCTTCATTTCACCTAGATAGTATTTTATTTCCTCTTTACATTTCTACATGGGCTCTACCCATTCGTGTAGCTTGAAACTGACGATACTTTCTCTTAATACCATCATGCACCTACTCTCTTCAAATCCTCTTCTTTCTTCGATGCCTTTCTTCTCTTACATTATCAGGTTATTTTCTCACTTAACTCTTTTGTTCCAACTTTAGCTTCTCATACTTCAATTTCTAAATGAACAAAATGCATTGTTACTCTCTTATAAATCTATGTGAATTGATTATCTCACCTACCCCATTCATTCTATTTTAGTGTGTTCCCACTTCCCAAACTGACATCATCCATCTCTCTCTTCATTTCTACTATATGTGTTTTTGGGTTATGTTCACAATAGCCCTTGCGTAATATTTTTCTTATGCATCAAGCTTACGGAACCATAACTTTGATACAATCCTATGGAACCAATTTTTACTTCCTAATGCCCCATTACTTATTTAAAAATAATAATATGCATGACTTGACACATTCCAACCGTCTCTTGAGCCATCCTAAAAAAATTAATTTGCACACTTATCTACAACTACTCCTATTCCCTTCACTTATTTTTCCATTCCCCATAATAAACTTTCAAAAATTACTCTTCCATGTCATCTCACTTATGTAGCATATTATAATTTCATATTTTCTAAAATTATATTGATGTGGTTGATAATTTTCTCAATCTTGTTTAACTTTTACCCTGTAAAATTTTTATTCCACCACATAATATAAATGAGATTTTATCTCCCTTATTACACACTTTGCCAAGAAAAACCCCCCTTGGAAATAATTAGATGTCTACCAAAAGAATACTGGGAGATTCCTTATTCAACTTGCCAACTAGATTTATAGGATTGCCTACTCTTATTAACATAAAGCAAAGAAACATGTTAATTAAAACAAACTAAAAAGCAATAAATATTTTTGCATTTCAATTTTGTGTTGGGAATCAATGTAGTATATATGGATTCCTTCCACACATCATTTGAAATATGGTTGAATCATATTACCAATTATCCTCCTTTAAAATAACTATCAAGGTGTCGTACTTGTTTTTCCCTCTCTGATGCGCTAATCAGGTTGACTTTATTGGGAGAAATTTTGTCATCTTATGTCATCCTCTTGCCCTTGTCCATGCACTTCCACCTCCCTAGTGATGTTTCTTTCTTGACCTCCTCTTTTTACCAAATTCCCTTATTTTGCATTCCTCTCTATGCATTCTTGCCTGGTACCTTTTGTGTTTGCACACCATCCTTATTGTTTAGGTCTTCCTTGGGTTTGTACTCCATATTTATTTGTACCTTAAACTACAGCCTTGACGCACATGATTTCACAATTATTTTTGGCACATTATTTTTCCTTCTCCTTTCTTGTGGATCAACCTTTACCTCAACCACTTGTATAACATAAATAAATATTTAAGCTAAAATAGTGCACTTTTGACCACCCTTTTTACACACTTATCTCGTGCCTTATTCTAGGACCTTTTGACCACCTTCCTACACTTTGTATGTGAATAAACTATGGTTCTAACCAAATGAATGACCCCAAAATATTATTATTCCTCATATAAATTAGTTCAATCTCACCTACAAATTGTTCCTAGTACATAAATCAATTATTTGTGCTCCTTGGACAATATTATGCTAATTAGATAACAACAAACTACTCCATTGTATGAATCCACCGCTCTTGTCCTCCTACCAATTAACTGCTAATTACCAAATTTAAAATTCATAAAATGGGTTAGCCCAAAAGTTTATCAAGCCACATCTAAAGGAATTCCAAAAATATCACTATAAATCCATATTTCAAACCATTTTTCATAAAAGAGGCTTCTACACTAAAAATCACAAGAATTCTAATTGCACGTTAGAAAAAATCCCTATTTATCCCAATTCTAGTTACATATAACCCTAATAGCCCTAATCTAAAGTTTGAATACACTTCCAAGGTCATAAGTCATGGTTGAATAAATTAATCACACCAAGATTGCACCAACATATATCATTTTTTACCAATATTTCACACACACCATCATAGCATGTGAGAACTACATGGATTTTGATACCTCTTCGAAGCATTGGTCTACAGACATCACTCAACATAGGGGATGTTGAGGTCAAGCACAACTTCAACACATAACCCCTTTTTATTGCATGATTTAATTCATCTTATTATGTCAATGAATTAGATTTTCAAGTGAAGGAAGAGATACATAGTGGTTTTTGCAATAGATCGAAAGCTCCCACACAATCCTTGAAAAACATAGGTAAAGATGAACCTACCATAAAAATTTCAAATATTTACTATGTGTTAGACATCAATGCTCCCTAGGGATAACAATGCATTGCTCTAATGTCCAATTATAATGTTTTTGTATATAATCCCAACCAAGTCCTATTCTAAACCTACACTCAACCAACACAACATCCCTATAAGTTTTAGTTCCATAAACAATCTACATCTTGGCTTTCCATCTAAGTTTATATTATCTTTATTACTTTCCATATTTAGTAATATTTACATATTTAGTAAGTTCTAAATCAATGTATATCATTTATTTCAGGTCTTTAGCATCATTATTTTGCATAATAGTTTTTATAATTAGGGTTTAACATTTGCCCAGTTCCCTATATTTGATATAACATATTGGTGAACCTACTTATTATCAAACATTGTCAAAACCCTAATTTTCCATTAGGGTTTTCCTTCTATTTATAACACTTCTATTTAGGTTTCAAAGGCTTGAATTTTTTGATTTATGTATTAATCATGGTTATAATGACTACATCCATCTATTATTTCCTACTTTAAATATTCTTGGTACTATTTACATGTTCCTTTCCTATCACTTGTCAAATCTTTCACATGTATTTAATCCCATGGATACATAATGTCAAGGCAAATATCATATCCTATATCAATCAAGAGCTCAATAATGAATAATTCTATGGTGATTATTGTTGCATGGGTCAATTTTAATTGGCACCTATTACTACTAGATGTCTAAGGGCTTAGATGGTTCCTTTTGTTCCTCCTACACATATAATTTATAAATATATTAGCTCATATTTCACCTCTACTATTTAACTTAGTATTATAGTAGACCTTGTGATATGAGTTTTTTACTAGATGAGGTCACATTCCTCATCAATTAAGACATGAGGAAAAAATTGAAGCAATTCCTCCTCATTCTCAACCTAATCTAATGGGACCCATTCATTAGTCTAGAGGATATTAAATTATTAAGAAGTTAAGGAATACACCAACTAAGATTTCCATGTTATAATTGCTCCAAAAGGCCATAATTATCAAGGACATTCTATACCAAGCATTGAATCAAAAACCTATGCCTCATGACATAGATCCTTCTTATTTTGCATCTATTTTAAACACTTTGAAGGCTATTGAGGATTTTATCTCTTTTATCAATGAATTTGCCTTCCCAATCAACTATTGATTATAAGTTACCTTTGTTCATACAAGCTCATGTCAAAAATACAACATTCAAAAGGGTTTTAATTGATAATGGTTCAAGGTTGAATATTTGCAATCTTACATTCTTATAGACATTAGGTATAAACATGGATACTCTTTAAAAGACATACACATATAAAATAATTTGATGACATACCTTGCCAAGCTTTGGGTTCAATCACATTAGATATTATAGTAGGGCCCAATACCCTAACAACTTAGTTCCAAGTTATGCCTAATCATTTACACTAAAATTTACTCTTAAGTAGGCCATGAATACATGCCATGGAAGTCATACCTTCCACTTTACATAGATGTGTCAAATTTCTACATGATGAATACTTAGTATAGATGCCCAGTTGATAATCAACCATTCAGATATTGAAAGATCATAAAGCCTCCTATTGAGAGTTTATCACAGTTTGGGACACCTTAATCCAATATAGTTCCACCACCATAGATAATTCCTATAGGAAAAATGCACACATATGAGGTTGGCGAGTCTAGTATAAATAATCATAGGGCAAAATCAACAGAAAACTCAGAACCACAAATTGCATCTCAAAAGGAAGACCATAAGGAACATGTACAAAAATTACCTTTATTGATCAATTTAGAAGAACCAAATTTCATATCCATAAATAATGTTTCTAATGATTTTTATGCTACTTTTGATGAAGGTACTAATGAAATACCAATAGACATTGATGATTATTTTTTGTGGGTTGAATTTCACACTAATTGGTCCAGGGGAATATAGAAATGATTCCAAGGTGATCATACTAGTATATATAAATAGGAAAAATAATCATTTCAAAATTGATAAAGGAAATAATATTTGTTTCCACATTTATACTAAAAATCACATAATTCTATCAAGTGTCCCATGGAGTAACATTTTTGTCAATCTAGCATTTTTAGAGTGTAAGAGGCATAATACATTGATTTATGCACTATAGGTACCAATAAGTCACCATTCACAAATTCAACAAATAATGTCAAATTTATGGATATTAAGCTAGTTATTAGGATACAAACTAATAATGCATATAATAGACCACACGTGACGTTATCAATGTTACTTGAAAATGAATTGATTGCCCTACCAACAATATGACATATATCTACTAATTGATTGTCAAATTAACATGCCAAGCCCTTTTGTAATTTTCATAGAATAATAGGGCATGCCACAGATACTTATTCAATATTATAGTAAAATTTTTATAAATTTAAGGCTAAAGGCACTATTAAAATTATATATCCCATACCAAAACCTCCTAATGATCAACAATAAGGTCGTACACACAAAAACTAAAAACATTCTAGGATTAATCCTTTGACTATTCAATTTTTAATTAAGAATGAATATAAACAACATGTGGTGATAGATGAGACACAGAGCCCTTTTTATGTACACGTGCTTTACTTCATCACATAGGGCATGATCGAGATGCATTAAAAAATACTATATATTATCAAGATTCAATAAGACACATTACAGTACCAATTGCATGTGGTCCTAAAGTGGTGGATACACTACTCTTTGATATGGACACATGAATTAGATGAACACCACATTAGGAAAACAATGGTTACATGAAATGGGAGTTGTAATTGATAATTAAGAGTAATGTCTCACATTCAAATTTGAATATAATATAATTTTCATCCTTCATGATGGCATCAATGACAATAAAAAAAATTGAAATGGCAAACATGAATCCAATTTAATTTATCCAAAAACCACACATGAGGCCTCTTACACATTAGAACAACATGATATATAGATGCATATGATTCTAAACAATGCCAAAGACAAGGCTATAGTTATAGAGCATGAATAGTATGATGACCACAATGATGGTGATTTATGGGAGTTTGACAAGATTCTGTAGTCTAGATTCTAGACTCACCTCTTATTACTATTTTTTGCAATAAAAACCTAAAATTTAAACACATAAATAGGAGGGGATAAAAGAGATAATCATATTTATAGGAAAACTATTACCATAATTTTACCTCTTTATAACTCCTCTCTAAGATTTCCAAACAGATGTTTGATGCCAAATTGATGGATGTTGGATTGCTTGCTTTTGCATGATAATGGCTTCCAATGGATAATTTATGCTTGACACTAAATCTTGATGGATGAAAGAAAGATGATTATGGATATAAGATAGAGAATAATGGTATCAAATTGATAGTTTTCCAAGTTTCTAGTTAGTTTTCATTAAAGGGTTAGATTAGTTATATAGGAAATGGAGGGAAAAATCAATGGCTCAAATTTAATTTTGAGCCATTGAGATCAATGGCTAGGATATTTCCAAGGAATTTAAAATTTCTTGGAAATTTTTGTTGTTCCCAAAATCCATCACTTATTTTTGGGACAACATATCAACTATTTTGGTCCTGCAAGCCAAAATTGTCTCTTCCCTTCTCAAAAAATGTTCTAAGCACTCAGTTCTTCAATTATTCAAGTATTTTCAGTCAAGGGACTCGTAGGTTCAATGGGTTCAACAAATTAAACAAGTAGATTCTCATAAAGGAACAAATTCCAAACACTTAGGCAATTTCAAGGTTGGTTCAATGTCAAGGTTCAACCAAAAGGTCCATCGACAGGCTTCAAATAAAAAGAATGAACCATTAAACCCTGCTTCAGCAAGGTTTAAAGGTTCAATGAGTTCAAAGGTTCAAAAAGAGTTAAGCGCTTCAACGAGTTTGAAGAATTTGAAAAGTTCAAAGTTTAACCATTTTGAAAAGTTCAAACGGCTAAAAAGGACTTAAATGAAAGAAGACTTCGAAGAAGAAAGATTGAACCATTGAATCATTGAACCTTAAACCAAAAGAGTTCAAAGTTCAAAGGTTTAATGAGTTCAATAAAGTTTGAGAGACTTAGAAGAACAAACGATTTGAAGAACAAAGAATGAACCATTAAACCATTGAACCTTGAACCAAAGGGTTCAAAGGTTCAAGGTACAAAGTGGTTTAAGCGACCAACGACTAGTGACATCCCCATGGACCTCAAATTCAAGGTAATAAAATATCTGTTGTTTTTCAAATATGGCACAGACCTAAAAACAAACTTAGTGATCGGCCAAAGAAGAAGTCGAAGGAGCCAATAGAAGCGAGAAGATAGCCCTGAGAGCTCATATCACAAAGGAAGGACAAGACGTGGTGAGGAACGAGGGAATGATGTAGAAAGACTAGAAATATCTACGTAGGAGTTATTTATAATAGGTGAAATAGTCCACCAGGTGGACATCAGAGAGTGTGAGCACTCAATAGCGTAGCCTATTTTTCTAGATTGAGTAAAGGCAAAGTGGATAGCTACACAAATATTAAGAAGAGGACCAGGTGGCCCATACTTTGGAGGGGACATTTGATATGAATTGACATGCCACAGTTAAGGTCGATGCCCTGTTCCAACATGGCCCCTTGACAAAACTAAAAATGCATTCAAGGCATTGAATGCAACATAGGCCATTCCATGAAATAAAGTGCCCAAGTCTTTCTAGGAGCACTATATATTGTAATCTCTTATTTTATGCAAAGGGGATCTTTTAGTTATTAGAAGCAAAACTCTGCCCAAATTGAAAGGCATTACTGAGACTTTGAGATCAGATTGTTAATCATATTTCGTTATTTGAATGAGAAAATAAGTGAGTTTTTAGACTTTATGATAGAATAGCTTGTGTTGTTGAATAAATTATTCTTATGTCTGTTTCTTGAATGCGTTCTTGTCTATTTAATTAAATAAGCAGAACTAGTGGAAGTAATCAGGAAGGTGTCTTGAAGCTGACTATGGAGAGACTTTCTGTTGCCACAATTATCTTTAGCAAGTTTGTTTTTCTATTTATATGTAAAGGATCTTGGGATGAATTTGTGCCCCCAGTGTCCTTCATATTTCACTCTTTGGAAATTGAGGTGGAGACTTTGTGCTACACCTCATTCTGCTAGTTATTGCGCCCTGTTACAGTTACTTTTTAGAAAGAATTCCTACTATTTGCTATAGGCCACTTCTGAAAGAAGAGAAGTGTCTTCAGTGTTTTCACTAGAATTCTCTTATGTCTATGAACATCATCTATGAAAAAAGAGAGATGGATGGTGTTATCCTACCCTGAGTGTTATTTTCAGCTTATTTCTAGTATATTAATATATATATATATATATATATATATATATATATATATATATATATATATATATATATATATATATATATATATATAGCACCTCATAGTTATAGGGAACCTCCCCTTGATGAGAGGAGAGATTTGTCCCCTTTTGATGTGGTAAACTTGCACATTTGGGCAATCAATCTCCTTATGCTATGGTTGAAACAACCTATTTTTCCCATCAGTTCGCTGGTGACAAAATATTCACCTAATAGTTTTTGGTGACTCTGTTAGGGATCGATGAGCATTTCCAGTCCTTTTCCAGTCTATTTAAATTGAAACATTTCATATTGCTGGGGAACAACATGAAGTAGGAAAGAACACTGCCAGCTTCATGCCAACAATTTTTGGTGACTCTACTGGGGAAGAACGAGCAGTTTCAGTTCTTTTCCTTATCCATTTTCTTTGCTATTCCAAGTCCTTTTCCATTACCATTTTCCTCCACCTTCACGCTAATAGTTTTTGGCAACTTTGCTGGGGAAGAATGAGCAGTTTTAGTTCTTTTCCTTATCCATTTTCTTCACTGTTCCAAGTCCTTTTCCATTACCATTTTCCTCCACCTTCACGCCAACATTTTTTGGTGACTCCACTGGGGACACAATAGTTTTGTGCAATTTGAAACCTCAAGCTTCAGATTGAAGCATCACTTGTGTCTTATCCATTATCATTATAACCTTATCCATTTCCATTATATACTTTGAGCTATGAACTAGAGATGCTGGAGATCAAGCATTTCATTTCAAAAGTCAATTCTCTGGCAGCTCCACACCAACGGGGAAGAATGAGCATTTTTAGTTCTTTTCCTTATCCATTTTCATCACTATTCCAAGTCCTTTTCCATTACCATTTTCCTCCACCTTTATGCCAATAATTTTTGGCGACTCCATTGGGGAAGAACGAGTAGTTTGGAACCTCAAGCTCCAAGCTGAAGTAGGGCCAGTTCTTTTCCATTTTTATTCTACAATCTGACAGCTCCATGCTATACAAGAAGCCAAAAATCTCAAGGTGTTTTTGACCCTATTTTTGAGTTGGTGCAGTAGAGCAATTTAGAGTTGTTTCCTTCACCATCTCACCTCAAACAAACTAGGAGTCTTCTTCATACCAACATCAGGTCACCAATACAAGGCAAATCTTTTTTTCCTCTACTAGCAAAACTTTGCCTATACATACTCCACCTAGATTTGTTATCCCCCCTTCAAAAATCATACAATGGCAGCTCAAGGCCCCTGGGGTAACTCTTTTGGTCTACTCAATCTAACTCCACCTCTACATGAGCTACCTCACAGTTCTAGGAAAAATTTCCCCAAATTCTATGGTAATAGGAGAGTTCATCCTGATGAACACATTGTAGCCTTCAACATAGCCTATGGCGTGATAGGTGTGGAGTATGAGGACATAGCAGTTAGGCTATTTGTAGAAACAATACAAAGTACTACTACAGACTGGTTCTATCATCTACAAGCCTAGAATGTGACTGACTGGAACACTCTCAAAGCCAAATTTGAAGCCAAGTTCAAGCTTGCAGAAGATGTGCATGCCCTGCTAGCCCAGCTCACACAAATGAAGAAGGAACTTCATGAACCAATGAGATATTTCATAGCCAAGTTCAACAAGCTAAGGAATATGATTCCTATAATTGCTCAGCCAACATATGATAATCTCAAATACTTCTTCATAAACTCTTAGCTGCTTGAAGTGAGTTTTTTGATGAGACATGATGGCCACATAGACCTTGTTGCTACTCAAGATTTGGCCACTGAGGTGGAATATGATCTTATCTTGGTAGGAAAGATAAGGAGAGATCATAACAGAGGTAAATATTCTTCATCCTCTAAATATCCATCTACAAGCACCACTAATCCTATGGTGCAGATGCTGGAAAATGAGTTGCTAGCTCTCAAAAAGAAAATGGTGTAAGGGATGTCTGCTCCTCTTTCATACTGAGATATACCAAGGATGACATTCCCTAATTAGTCATACCAAGGAAATGTTGCCAAGAATCAAGGGTAGCCAAATCATCTTCCTCCCCCTCAGGAGAAACTTGCTATTGAAGCAGCTCTAACCAACTCAGTAATTAGATATCTCGAAACAAAATCTAATTTTTCCTTCCAGCCTGAGTTGAACCCAAAAGATGATGCTAATCTCTTTGTAGCAGACCAAGAAGAATTATCTAGTGACTCCAACATTAGTTTCTTGAATTACCAAGATGAACCCAGAAGTAAAGGTGAAGCATTTGATGGATCATATGTTGTATTTACCCAGTCCTAGAACCAGTCAGCCTAGCAAGCTGATAAGGGAAAATTAGGGGAGCGATCTCAAATAGCAATTTCAATTGCTAAATGGGGGACTACTCTACCTTTTCAATCGAAGGACCTGGTAATCACTAAAAAAGTAAGTACCCTAAATGTTCTTGCACCTTCTGCTTCAAATTCATAGATCATTCCTACACTCTCAAAAAACTAGAAGGATGAACTACCTTCCCCTATTCTTAATTTGTTTCAGATATTTTATATAATTGACCATGTCAAGAAAAATAAAATTCAAATATCTAAATTTGAATTCCTACAATCCAACCCTAAACAGTTGGATAAGTTGGTTTAATGTGTGAAGGATAAAGCCATCCCTGTAGGACAGGAAATTTTGAAATTAATTCTTGGTCCCCCAAAGGACACATCCACTTGGAATAACCTTGTCATTACTCCTCCCACTACCCTTAGGAAAATAGAGCCTTTCTATGTTTCCCTATTGATAAATGGTCACAAGCTGAGCAACTACATCATAGACTCAGGTGCATTTGACAATGTCATGCCTGCCAAAGTAGTTAAATCCCTTGGTCTCACACTGACCAAGACATTTGGGAGATGTTTCTCTATGGAGAAAAAACAAATGCCACTTTTATGACAAATCAAGGATGCCCAATTTGCATTTGTGGCATTTCCAAAAAAGAGGATTAAGATGACAATCCTAGTGGCCGATGTTCCAGCCTCCTATGGCATTTTGCTTGGACAAAATTTATGCAAGGATGTTGGTGGAGAATTAAGCATGGACCTATTCACAGCAAGGATCCTAGTTAAAGGCATCATGTAGAGATTGTTCCCTGAGAAGGAGGAAATATATTTTGTCACCCAAACATCGGCCTCTAAAGCTCAAATTCTATTTGAGTCTTCAGGAATGGGTAAATTTTTCTTAACCATAGAGGATGTTCATGTTTTAGCAAATGAAAGTCTTGTAGGTGGTGGTCCAGGAATTGATTCAGATGAGACAACAGAAGAATTAATAAAGCATAGTGCAAGACCAGAAGAATCCTCCCATCTAAATGAAGAAAAATCTAAGGAAAGGTCAGTTTTTGATAATGTGTGGATTCTCAAATTTGATGGAAGATGCTCTTCTACTAGTTTTGGAGTTGGGATTATTCTAATATCTCCTCAAGGAGGTATTTTTCCTTCTTCATACAAGTTGCAGTTTAGCAACACCAATAAAACTACTGAGTATAAATCTCTGTTACTCAGGTTGAAGGCTACTCAAGACAAAGGTGTCAAAATCCTTCACACCAAAGGAGATGCTAAACTGATGGTTTTTTAGGTGAAGAATATATTTCAAACCAAGAACAAAAGATTACACCATTATCGTAATCTGGTATGGGACCACCTTGAAAGTTTTGATGCTTTCAATATATCTATAGTGCCCAGAGAGCTTCATAGTCATGCAAATTCATTGGCTATCTCTGTGACCCTCTTGGTTCCTCACATAGGTTTCAAAAATTACAAGTACACTATCAAGTTTATCTTTCAACCAAGTGTGCCTGATAGTGCCAACCATTGGTAGGAGTTTGATGCTGACAATCAAATCATGTGCTTCATTAGACTAGAGCAATAAACTATGATAATGGACCATACTATTGTGCATCAAAATCAAGTAAAGAAACTCCTCTGCAAGAGAACAAGGATTCATGATTTTTAGACTAGAAATCAAGTCTTGTTGTGGGGCAAGAGGAGAGAACCAAAATGAATGCACAAAATTTTTGATTCCTGGTGGAGAGGTCCATTCTCCAGTCATTGCTTCTAAGGAGAAAATGGTTTCTTGCTAATATATCAAGATAGAATGCCATTTTCATTGTCTCATAGTGGGTAGCATCTGAAGCACTTCAATCCTTGAAGTATCACATAAGATCAGCTTGTACATATGTATAATTTTTGTATAGTCTTTAGCTTGTTTTATGTTGTTTATTTTTGTTTGTTGTTTGTGCCTTTCTTTTTGGGTAGCATGACTCTGTAGCCCAATGGCATACTTAAATGCACTAGAGATTCTAGATTCTACTCCCTTTAATTATTTTTACAATCGATGGAAGTTCCCCAACTAGAGCCAGCTGTTGTTCTCAAAATTTGTCACTTGTTTTTGGGATAACATATCAACTATTTTGGTCCTACAGGCCAAAATTCTCTCTTCCCTTCTCAAAAAATGTTTTGAACGCTCAAGTTCTTCAATTATTCAAGCATTTTCAGTCAAGGAACTCATAGGTTCAATGGGCTCAACAACTTCAATAGGTGAATTCTCATAAAGGAACAACTTTCAAACACTTAGGTAATTTCAAGGTTGGTTCAATGTTGAGGTTCAACCAAAAGGTCCATCGGCATGCTTCAAATAAAAAGAATGAACCATTGAACCATTGAACCTCACTTTAGCAAGGTTCAAAGGTTCAAAAAGAGTTAAGTGCTTCAACAAGTTTGAAGACTTTGGCAAGTTTAAAGTTCAACCACTTTGAAAAGTTCAAACGGCTTTAAAAAACTTAAACAAAAGAAGGCTTCGAAGAAGAAAGATTGAACTATTGAATCGTTGAACCTTGAACCAAAAGAGTTCAATGTTTAAAATTTTGATGACTTTAATAAAGTTTGAGAGACTTAGAAGAACAAAGGATTCAAAGAGCAAATAATGAACCATTGAACCATTGAACCTTGAACCAAAGGGTTCAAAGGTTCAAGGTTTAAAGTGGTTTAAGCGACCAGAAACTAGTGACATCTCCATAGACATCAAATTTAGAGTAATAAAATATTTGTTGTTTTTCAAATATGGTGTGGACCTGAAAACAAACTCAGTGACCGACCAAAGAAGAAGCTGAAGGAGCTAGTAAAAAGTGAGAAGATAGCCCCAAGAGCTCATATTGCCAAGGAAGGGCAAGACGTGGTGAGGAAAGAGGGAATGATGTAGAAAGACCAAAAATATTTGTGTAAGAGTTATTTCTAGTAGGTGAAACAATCCACTAGGTGGACATCAAAGAGCATGAGCACTTAGTAATGTGGCCTATTTTTATAGATTGAGTAAAGGTGAAGTGGATAGCTATGCAAATATTAGGAAGAGAATTAGGTGGCCCATACTTTGGAGGGGACATTTGAGATGAATTGACATGCTGCAGTTAAGGCCGATCCCCTATTCCAGCATGGCCCCTTGACAGAACTAAAAATGCATTTAAGGCATTGCATGCAACATAGGCCATTTCATGAAACAAAGTGCCCAAGTCTTTTTGGGAGTGATATATATTGCAATCTATTCTTTTATGCAAAGGGTATCTTTTTGTTATTAGAAGTAAAACTCTACCCAAATTGAAAGGCATTACTGAGACTTTGAGCTTAGATTGTTAATCATATTTTGTTATTTGAATGAGAAAATAAGTGACTTTTCAAACTTTGTGATGAAATAGCTTGTGTTGTTGAGGAAATTGTTTTTGTGTCTATTTCTTGAATGCATTCTTATCCATTTAATTAAATAATTAGAACTAGTCAAAGTAATCAGAAAGGTTTTCTGAAGCCAACTATGGAGAGACTTTGTGCTGCCACAATTGTCTTTAGCATGTTTGTTTTTTTATTTCTATGTAAAGGATCCTGGGATGACTTTGTGCCCCCATTATCCTTCATATTTCACTCTTTGGCAGTTGAGGTGGATACTTTGTACTACACCTCATTTTACTGGTTATTGTGCCCTATTATAGTTACTTTCCAGAAAGAATTCCTACCATTTGCTGCAGACCACTTCTAAAAGAAGTGTCTTCAGTATTTTCACCAAAATTCTCCTATGTCTGTGAACATCATCTCTGAAAAAAGAGAGATGGATGGTGTTATCCTACCCTAAGTGTTATTTTCAGCTTATTTATAGAGTATAGGGAACCTCCCCTTGATGAGAGGAGAGATTTTTCCCCTTTTGATGTGGTAAACTTGCACATTTGGCTGATCAATCTCCTTATGTTGTGGTTTAAACAACCTATTTTTCCCATCAGTTAGCTGGTGACAAAATATTCACCCAATAATTTATAGAATGGAAAATTCTAGATGAGAAGGGGATAAAATGGAGGAGATTAATAGAATTCTCCAATTCTAGAAATCTCTATTAGGGTTTAGGGGTTTAGGAATAACTAAGAATAGGGTGGTAGATGGGTAGGTAACATAAATCATATTTTAAAATTGGTAAGTGGCTTAGGGAGTAAGGTTAGTAGGCAAATGGGTTTTTTTAATGGGTTAGTGAAGGGGATTAATTGGTTATGAGATGAAATAAGGTTTATAATATGTAGTAAATAATGAATAAGATATTAGTCAATTAGTTAGGGAATATATTTATTAGGTTAAATTAGCAAAATTAGCATAATTAGCGATAATTTAAAAGGGAAATGTGAGTGGACAAGATGAGAGGTGTAATGGTCTTTCAAAGAAGAACCATAATCATGTGGAAGTAATGTTATATGGTGCCATTGGGTATGATGCCCCCTTGAGGGAACATACGGGGAGAACTGACCTGAATGGTCACTCAAATAAAAGTCCCAGGGGTGGGAGAAGATCCAAACAATAATGGGTTTGGGATTCCCCAAGTAATAACTATGGTGAATATGCCCCAAAATTTAAATGGATAAAGTGGATCAATTGTGATGGGTTCTAGACAAACAACCATTGTCTAGAAAGTGATTTGATTGATAAGACTAAATTGATTGAGATGAGATGGATTCAAGCATGTGATGATTCTTGTAGTAAGGAAACATGCTAGGGAGGGCTTGAAAATTGATAATAGAGATAATAGTTATTGATTAATGATAGGGAGCCACTTTACGTAATATTCATAGCTTAAAGTGATGTGTGATTATCGAGTGACTAGTCAAATGATGAGATGGGGATGAGGGATGAATGGTGGTTGAGCTATCACTGGGCACAAAAGTAAGGATAGGTGCTATCTACATAGTCTTATGAGACCTCATAATAATGTAGTTATGATTTGGGATTAGGTTGGATAGTAGGGAGTTGGAAAACCCATGCCCTAGATGACTTTAGGGATTATAAGGGATGATTAATTTGGGTATTGGAATAATTTGACATGATTTGGATATAACAAGGTTTTTAGGGGTTAAGGGGGGTAAAGGAGGGGGGTCAAATAGGATAAAATAGTAAAAAATAAATTCATTTTAACTTTTATCCTTTTTGAATTTTGACTCTAAGCTAAAAACCATGGATCAAATTCCTATTGTGATGAATGAGTTTAAGAATTCTAGAGACCTATTGAGGATAGACCACCGGGGTGTAAGAAATCCTAATATTTGTATTTTAATTAAGTTTTTGGGGAAGTTTTAGATGTTTTTTTATAGAAATTAAGGTTGCTCATGCCACTAGTGTAATACTATGACTGAGGGAAATTCCCTCAATCGTGATATTGTAGTCATAACTTGTGGTATTACGTAGGGAAAAAGTGATACTATAATACGACAAGTCTAGAGTTGAGGTATTGCAATACCATAAGCTTAGACTCATGATTTTGTAATATCATAGGTTAGGGAATCATGGTTTTGCATAACTTTGTGGCTATGTAAAACCACATAATGCAAATTACATTTTGTTTAAGGTCAAAGGTTAGGGCATACTCATGAGTTGTGATTTTATCGAGGCCAAGAAAAAGTGTTAAGGGATGGGGATAAGATTAGGGGTGTTAGATGGGGATGAAAAAGAGATAGGATTTAAGTTATTTAGGGTATGTTATATAAAATTAGGGTGTTGTTAGATGTAGTTAGTTGATGTTGAGGTTAGGCTAAGGGGTGTTAAGGTTGGTTAGATATTAGTGTGAATGGGAAGGGGGTTAAATAATGATGTAGTTAGTTGATCATGAATCTGGCAGAGTTAGTTATGAGTGGGGTTAAGATTGGGAAGTTAGGATGGGTATAGTTTCTAGAGGGATGAAAGATGAGGGTAATTTAGGTAAGACTAGGGTAGGAGGTAGATAAGGGATTAATTTAGGTTTATGGGCATGACTATGGATAAGGGAGTTGATTTATGATAGAGGTAGTGATAAGTTGATGGTGATTGGTGCAAGAGGACTTAGGTGTGATGGCTTCATGAGTTTGGTGACTTGTGGTACTACACAAGATGCACCTATTGATAGATGTATATTATGGAGTATTATAGCTGATAGGATTTCATTACATTATGATGATGTTGGTGGTACACATTGATCAAGCCTTGATCATAGATTTAGTGGAGTAATTGCATTCAGAGACTAACATGTTTCACTTTATGATCAGGGAGATGACAGTGACATTAGAGGAAATCTAATGGATTTTCCATTTGTCAATACTAAGAGATAGGATCTGCTAGAGGTCCCATACACTAAGAGTTACCTTATAGAGACTGATATGAGGGCTATGTGTAGGGGTAAGTGATACATGCATAAATATCAATAGGTGCCTCTAGGAGGGGACTATTGATCACCTGACTCTTGTGTTTATGTCTATTGTTACTGACATACTCTTGTCAGATAAGAGTAGGCAATGGTTTCATCTGGGCCTAGGAGATGTCATAGTAGATATGGTTTAGGATCACTAATGTTTTGCCTAGGGGCTTGTGGTATTTGTTTATTTATATTAAGAGATACACTTAGGGGCATATAGGGGAACACCAAGATTGGGGCCATATCTATTATTATAGATCTAGATCTGGGAACATATTGTGATCCAGTGACTAATGGGTAACTTAGTAAGGAGGGATCCCTACCAACCTATGGTATTTGGGTGGGATATCTTATTGGGAGTTCAGAGGGGTCATGCTAGTGAGATGAGATTTTAATATCAAGATTTTGACAGTCTTTATCCAGAGCATATCACATAGATGACCTATAAAGGTTTATAAATTGGTTGAGATGATGAGGTTGTAGTGACACAATATATGCTAAACAAGTGATATTTGATAGGTTAATAAGAATTTATCATAGATCGGTATAGGCCTAACCAAGTAAAAAGGTAGTTTAGATTTATATAGGATGTATGAAGGGAGGAACACCTATTTGCAAGGAGTGATAGGGAGAGGGCATAGTGGGGTCAACTAGTAGATAATGCCCAAGCCTATGCAAATTATGAGATCATTTACCCAGTGCCATGGGATTTGTAGATGCTGATTCCTAATCTTAGAGTTATAATAGCTTATATAGCATGGTGGATGCCAAAGATTCCATTGAGATTAGTCCAACCTAGGGTTGTGGTTTTGATATGGGTAGTGAGGAGATTCCTACATGCATGAGTTATATTATAATGGAGGAAGATGTAGGTTCTAACACATGATGGGTAGGATGGTGATGTTGTGGATGTGGATGGGGGTTAGGTAGTAGTTGAAGGTCAAACTAGAGTGAGTGAGGCCCATACCCAACATAGGTATAGGTTGATACATAAGCTAGGGGTAGTGGTGGTGGAGATGGTGCAAGGACATCATAGTAACCTCTATCAAAGGATGAAAGGTATTTGATAGTACATTTATAGATAGAGATATAGGATTAACTTATAGAGATAATAAGGATCACTTGAGAGAGGGATCAATTATAGGCATAACTAATGGCCCAGACAATACAAAGAGATGGGTAGTTGGCCCAAGCCTAGGCACAAGTGATGGGATTATAGGGATAGGTCAAAACTTTATAAGCTTAGATAGTCACATTGTAGATCTAGATCCGTAGTTGAGATGCAGAGATTATAGGGTATCAAGGCCATATCTCCCAGATGCAGGCATGGATTTGGACTGATGGGAAAGGTAGAGGTGATCGAGAAGGCCAAGAAGGAGGCTGATATAGTGATGAGTGAGTGTGGGATGGCCATGGTGATGAAGAATATTATGATATTGACACTTGAGGCCTAATACTATAGGACCTTATATGAGGTAACATTGCCACCAGGACAACGTGTAGCTGCTTTTAGGGCTAACTCTTCACATTCGGTACATCAACCTCTGAAGGACCATCTGGACCACAACCATGATTATGAGACATAATATATATAGGATTTGTTGTATTATATCACATTATTTCCCATGGGGGCCCACCCATTATATATTATTTTTTGGCATGTACTCCATGTGGATTGTTGTTATCTATATGATGAGATTATGGATGATGTGATGTTTTATATGTGTTTTATGATATGCATTATTCATGGATATTGGCTATGTTGGATTTAGATAGATTTGATGGACATGCTATTTTTTATTACATGATTGGATGTGATTAGATTAGATGTATGATATTAGATTCAATGTGATGGGCATGTTTATTTATAATTTTTGTGATATAGATGATGGATATATGTAGGTGCTTTATGCATGTTGTCGATGATTATGAAATGGTTAGATTTAGATAGAGATATGATTTTAGTATAGAGTGATGTGATGGATATGATTATGGTTTTAATTATTTGTATTTTTAAGGTTTACAAAATGATGATGATTATTATGTTGTCATTGCAAATAATGTGGTGTATGTTAGATGGATATGTTAGGTATGGGATTACTTTGATATGATATGTCAATGGCTATCTAGATGACATAGTAGGAAATGTTATCAGATAGTGATTTATTTTTAGATGCATGCTATACGATGGATATGATGGTAATAAAATATGTTTTGAGATGTGATAATGAAAAAATTAATCCTCTTTAAATTTGTTGTCTCTCAATTTGGGTTGGGAATTCTCCTACACCATGGAAATAGGGTAATGATGGGATGGGGGAATAAGTAGGTTTAGACAAGATGGTGATAGGCTAGATGGGATGTTGATAAGTTTTGAGGGGAACGAGATGGGTGGATAATTTAGAATCCATTAATAATGTGTTTGATCCTTTTTAATATTGCACTTGTAGATATGTGTGTGCTAAATGACATGAGAAAAGTTAAAGACACATTTTAACATCTAGTGCATAATGGAACTCCAATTGAAAGTGACTTGACCTAAACAAGGTTCAAGGGTCACCAATACCATCCTTATTCCCAAAAATTTAACAAGATAAAATATATACAAAATAATAACAAGACTATTAAACGAGATAATGCAATTAATATGTACATGATTAACTAAATAGCCACACACATTCAAAATAAACACACAATCACACAAAATAATCTTAAAATAACATATACTAAAGATAGGGATAATTATAAGGATATATAAATGGAGAACGAGGTGCTTATAAAATGATTATGGATAATGGGGTGAATGATGGTAAGGGGATATGTACATGGGGTATGTAGTGCCCAAAACTATTATATTTCAAAATGAGATTCTAACCAAACCCAAAAGTGATCGTATATGGGGTATAAGATGATCCATCAAGATTCGATGTCATAATGTATGCAAAACCCTAGAATAAAAAAATTATTTTTAACCCTTCAATAATGATAGTGTTATTGGGAAGGTGTGAACCATGGTTTTAGGGATATCAAGGGATAAATGGGGATGGTATTATCTTGAGGCTAAAAAGAGACATTCTTGTCAAAGAGGAATTGATGGGGTGATATGATAGGGGAGGGATATAACAATGTGATAAGATGTGATATGCATGAATATTAATATGGATAAAGAGATTCCATAAGACTCCCTAACAAACATCCCCATTACTCAACAAGTAATGACTTCTTCTTTGTTTGAGAACGTCTATCTCATGTTGTTGCATAAAATCCTGTAATAGATGTCCTCTATATTGACCAGGGTCAGGGATGGAAAAATGGAGTGGAATGGAAGGAGGATAAGGGAATGGAAGAAGGTATGCCCCCAAGAGTGGGTACCCATAGATGGAGGTAAGGTGGAGCCTATCAAGTGTAAAAATGTTTTAGATGCATTATATTTATTGGGTCATCAAGTTCTTCACCATCTAGTGTAGCTAACTTATAGTCTCTAGATCCAAATTTTATGACTATTATATAGGGCCCAAGCCAATTGGCTTCAAATTTACCTTTTTTATACCTATCAGGATTGTTTTTTTTTCTTTTCTTTTAGGACTAGATCAGTGACCTCAAATTCTCTAGATTGGATCTTCTTGCCATATTAGCCTTTTAATCTATTCTGATATACCCTTAAATGATTAAGGGATCTTTGATGCTTTTCATCTAGAATCTCCAATTCTTTTAGTCTTTCTTGTCTACAATTGTGATCAATGATAATACCCCTTAATGAGATTTGTAGGGAGGGGAGCTCGACTTTCACAAGCAAGATAGATTTTGTGCCATATAGTGAAGTATACAAAGTAACCCCAGTAGGTATTCAAACACTTGTTTGATAAGACCAAAGTGCAGGATATAGTTATAGGTGCCAATTCCTACCTAACTCATTAACTATTTTATTAAAAAAATCTTGATAAGGTTATTATTTATTGCTTCAACCTATTTTTTCCCTCAGGGGTAGTAAGGAGAATAAAAATTTTGCTTGATGTGGTACCGCTAACACAAGGCCTCAACTTCTTGATTTTTGAAGGACTTGTCATTATTGGATATGATGTTGGTATGAATGCTAAAATGGAAAATAATCTTATTTGGGATGAATTTAAAATTTTTGAGGCCTATAATATATGTAAGAAACATTACTTCTACCCATTTTGTAAAATACTCTATAGCAGTAAATATGAATTTATGTCCATCAGAGGATGTAGGATTTATCTTGCCAATCAAATCAAGTCCCCATATAAAGAATGGCCATGGAATAATAATAGGTTGTAGTTCTTGTGTGGGTGCATGGATAAGATTACCATGTTTTTGAAAAGGTACACATTTACACACATACTAGTAGAGATCTTGTTCCATGCTAGGCCAATAATATCTAGTCCAAAGCAATTTCTTAACCAAGGCCATTCCAATGATATGACCACCACAAATACCATCATGGACCTCCTTAATCATGATATAAGCATCTTCTGAGGTCAGACATCTTAACAACATCCCATCATAACTTTTGTGATAGATCATGCTACTAAGGATTATATAATGAGAGTTATGGTGGATGAAGGCCTTACGCTAATGGTAATTAAGGTTAGGTGGTAGGATTTTATCATAGAGGTAGTTATAAATGTCATGGTACTAGAAAAGAATGTTATAAACCCATGATATCTCTTCCCTTTACTTTATTCATATAGTAGTTGCTATAGATGTATATGCTTTGTAAGTCATCCTGTGAGCATTTTGTTTTATCCCACATTCATGGGAAGTAGTAGTTACTTAGATTAGAATTTGTATATAAGTAAGTGTTGAGGCCAATGAAGGCATCCATAAAATTATGTTATTGAGCTTGCTCAAAGGATATTTCCCCCTCTAAGTGGCCTGTGATCAATTCAATCTTTTCAAGTGTTCTATCAAGATTTTATTTGTGCTGCTAATTCCTATGATTTTGTGCATTTTTGTTAATTATTACAGGAGGATCCTCCCATCTGGTATCAGAGCACTTACTAGGGAATTTTTTTTCTTTAGAATGTCTTAACTGTTGTCTGTTGCATACTTCATTTTAGTAATTTTTCAAAAAATATTAACTCTGTTATACTACATAACTCAATTAAGTAATTTTGTGTAATCTATTTCAGATCAGGGTAAAAAATTGATTGCATAATTATGGGAAGTGCTTGGGTGAAATCCATAAAACTCATTATGAGGAGTACCAAAAGAACCCCAAAGTAGATGACCCATTGAGAGGACCTACTAGTGAAATGGGTAATGACCCCTTCCTGATTGAATAGTTCCCATCTGTAAGGAAAACCAAGAGCTGTCACTAAGATATAAATTCATGGCTAGAAATTTTTTGGAGAGGGGTACTCATTAGATGACATTGGTGGCTAGAGTGATATTTTTAAAACCCTTAGGCAATCATTATAACTTGGGGCCCATTTAGATCAGTTTTAGAATATTTTTAGTAGACAAAAATCAATCAACAAAGTATCCACAGACTGTCAGAGGACTTTTAGGTACATATTTGATCAAAACTAGAATCTGTAAACCATCCATAGAGTATTAGTAGACTCTCAGAGGATTTATCACCAGACAAAAAATAGAAAATAGAAATAAAAAATAAATAAAATAATATACATTTCTTCATTTTTTGTAATATCTCTCCATCTGTAGTCCTGTTGATCCTCAAAATTTATCTGGACACCTAAAATTCCATTCCCTATATTTTCTTCCTTGAGGTCCCATGTTCCAATTCCACTCCTAATTCTTGTAACTCTCAATTTTACTTTTTTTTGGGTTTTACCATAACTTTTATTTTTATCTGTTTGCCTCAAAAAATTTCCATAGTGTCACTCTTTGATAAAGTTTCTAGTTTTTCCATTTTCACTCCTAAAATTGTCATCACCTTCATCAATCATACTCCCACTATGCAAAAAAAATTATTAAAATCCCCTTTACCCCTTCCATTTTTGTCCAAATTCAAAACTTTCCTTACTAAACATGTCTTAACTCTAGTTTTCCTATCCATTGCAAAAAAAATATGTTATTTAGGCGATGGTAGTAACCCAAATAGAAGAAAAAAACATGGAGGATGAAATTGCCACCCTCAAGACCCACATTAAATATCTTGATGAAAAGATTCTTGACCTCAATCTTCAACATACCACTATGAACAATAGATGACATTCAGAGTCTTCTTTAGACACTAGTTTTTCTTCTTCCAACAATTATCATGGATTGAAGGTTAATTTTCCTTGATTCAATGGTGCAGATCTAACTAGATGGATCTATCAGGCAAAACAATATTTTAATCTACATAATACTTTTGATGCCAACAAGGTCCCACTTGCATCCTTTCACTTGGAACTTGAAGCCCTTCAATGGTATTGTTGGTATACCAAGGCTCATGATGAACCCATATGGATCTATTTTTTCACACTCATTTTGTAATGGTTTGGCTCTACTACTTTTGATGACTTCACTAGAGCACTCACTAAACTTCATCAGATAGGAACCATGAGAGAATATCAAACAAAATTTGAAAAACTAGCTAATCACATAAAGGGATTGTATGATGACTTATTTAGGAGTTACTTTGTCAGTGGACTAAAGGATGCAATTCAATCTAAAGTCAAAATTTTCTATCTCAATATAATTATGGAAGCCTTAGGGTGGGATAAGTTGGTAGAGGATAAGATCACAACTTAGCAGTGATTCAAATCCAATTTTGCTCCATTCAAAAATACAACTCCATAATGATATCAAATAATGTCAGCCCCCAGAACTAGTCCCATCAAGTGTTTGACTGAAGCAAAGATGTAAGCCCATAGAGAAAAAAGGCTATGTTATAATATGATGATAAATTAACTCAAGGACATCGATGTGTCAAGTAAAATCTTACCTATTGTATGTGGCATCTCCACCCCAAACTAAAGATTATAAGATATTTAGGATATAATTAATGATCTAGAAGAAGCTCGATCGATTATAGAACCTGCTTCTCAAGAAGACTAACCATAGATCTCTCTCTATGACTTAGTAGGAGTCAATACCCCAAAAACCATGTGGGTCAAGGGTTACTTCAATAAGCTCCCTCTCACAATACTCATTGATTTGAGTAGCACTCATAACTTCATTGACCCTTGGATTACCAAACAAGCTGATTATTTTATCCATCCTTGTTCCAACTTTGAAATCATGATTGCCAATGGGGGCATATTACCTTGAAAAGGGAAGTGTTACAATGTGCATATATCTATTGAAGATTATAACTTTCACTCCAACATGTTTTCCTTTACCTTTAGGTAGATGTGATGTTGTTTTGGGAGCCTAATGATTATGCACACTTGGACCCATCTTATGGGATTTTGCTAAACTTTGGATGTAGTTTTTAGACAATGGGAAAAAACACACATTGAAAGGATTAAAACTAGGATATCTCAATATCACAAGTTCACATCACATAGAAAAACTTCTTAAGAATAATTCACATGATGTCAATGCCCAACTCCATTCTATTTAAATACAACCATTAATAGTCCCCACTACTCTTTCTGATTTATAAACCATTCTATAGAGGTATGCACGTGTCTTTGCCAAACCAGTGGGATTACCAACTTCATGGCTAGAGGACCATTATATTCATCTCCTTCCTAGAATCATTCCTCCTAACATCAGGCCTTATCACTACCCATTTTATCAAAAGATCAGGATTGAGATGCTCATTCGAGACTTATTATAGCAATGCATTATTTGCCTTAGTGATAGCCCATATTCTTCCCCAGTTATCCTTGTTTAGAAAAAAGATGGGTCATAGCACTTCTACATTGATTTTCATGCACTTAATCACCTCAAAATAAAGGATACATTCATAATCCCTATTATTGATGAGATTTATGGCACTCATTTTTTCTCCAAGTTGGATCTCTACTCTGGGTATCACTAGATCTGGCCTCATGAGGATGATATCCCTAAGATAACTTTTTTCACACACGATGGCCACTATGATTTTTTTATCATGCCTTTTGGCCTCACTAATTCTCCTTTAACATTCTAGGCATTGATGAATAAAATATTTTGGCCCTACCTATGGAAATTCATTCTAGTCTTCTTTGATGATATCTTCATCTATAGTAAAACATGGCCTGAGCATCTCCAACATCTAGAGCTTGTACTACAACTTATCTCTAACCATCATCTTTATGAAAAATAGTCCAAATGTACTTTGGCTAGGATAAAGTGGAGTATCTCAAGCATATTGTTTCAGCCCAAGGGGTTTGGGTGGATCCTAAAAAAATAGCTACCATGACAAATTGGATGTATCCTTAGAAACTCAAGATCCTCTATGGTTTTTTAGGGATGACTGGATACTATCACAAGTTTGTCAAGGATTAGAAGAAGATTGAAGCTCCACTGATAGTTATGTTGAAAAAGGATGCTTTAACTTGGACACAAGCTACTGAGTATGCATTTGAAGAATTAAAATAAGCTATGTGTACTACATCTATTCTAGCTATGCTAAATTTTACCAAGACCTTCACTATCAAGAGTGATGCTTACATTAATAGACTTGGTGTTGTTCTCCTCCAAGAAGGACACCCCATCACATTCACTATCAAAGCCCTTTTTGGCAAGAATTTAGTGCTCTCTACTTATGAAAAGGAAATGATGGCCATTTTACATGTAGTACAAACATGGAAACCATACCTACTGAGAAATCATTTTTGCATCAAAACTGATCACCAGAGTCTAAAATATTTCCTAGAACAATGGGTATTTTACCCATCATAATATAAATGGGTCACTAAACTCTTGGGTTATGACTATGAGATCACTTACAATAAGAGTAAGGATAATATTGTGGTTGATGCTCAGTCTCGCACATTTGTAGACCAACTTCCCTTTTAGCTATTTCCATGCCTATTTAAAATTGGTTGGATGTTGTATAGTAGGGGTATGTCAATGAATCCTCATTATCTCAAATCATTAAATATTTTGCCACTAACCCCTTGATTGTACCACATTATTCCTAGGATGGTACTTTTTTATGATACAAGAGTTGTCTGGTGCATCCCTAGAGTATAGATCTTTACCGGGTTGTCTTATATGAAATCCATGCTTCTCCATCTACAGAGCACTAAGGATTTCTCAAAACTTATGAGTGGGCAAAATGTAACTTATTTTAGAAGAGAATGAAAAAGGAAATTCAATAGATGGTGGCTAGATGTGATACCTACCAATACAACAAGGTTAAAACAACACTATCTCTAGGTTAGTTGAACCCTTTCCCATCCCTACTAGGATCTAAATAGGTATTTCTATGGATTTTATTAAGGGGATCCCTAAATCTAGAGGGAAAAAGATGATCTTAGTTATGGTTGATTGCCTCTCCAAATATAGTCATTTTTGTGCCCTCAGCCATCCCTATACCACCTCCACAGTAACACAAATTTTCTTGGACCAAATTTTTCATCTTCATAGCATTCTTTTGTCCATTGTCTAAGTTTGTGATGCAACATTCACCAACCATTTTTAGATATAACTATTTCAATGCATCAACACCTAACTAAATATGAATTCTGAATATCATCTACAAATGGATGTCTAAACTAAAATTGTCAACAAATGCTTAAAAACTTTTCTTCATTACTTCACCTTAGAATGAAAACATTAATGGGTAAAGTGGTTCCTTCTCATTAAATGGTGGTACAATACCTTTTACCACATTGCAAAGAAAATGACTCCATATGAAGCAATCTATGGTCAAGCACCACTAGTGTTCCTTCCATACACCCCTAATAATTCATCAGTTCAATTGGTTGACAAGATTCTCCAAAATTAGGATCAGATCCTTAGTACCCTATGGGACAATATTCATATGGCACAAAATAAAATGAAATAATAGGCAAATTAGCACCGTTCTAAGCACACTTTTCAAGTAGGTGATATGGTTTTTACTCACTTGTAACCCTACAAGCAATCCTACCTAAAACTAAAAGGGCATCATAAGCTATCTCCCAAGTTCTATGGGCCCTATAAGGTTCTTTATAAGATTGAGTCAGTTGCTTATAAGTTAGATCTCTCACCTTCTTCTCAATTTCATCCAGTATTTCATGTCTCTTGTTTGAAGAAAGTTTTTGGCACAAATATCAGAGTGCATAATTTTTTACCAAAACTTGATAATAAAGGATCCATTCTTCTTGATCTAGAGGCAATCTTGGACAGGTGCACATGCCAAATTCATTCTCGATCCATCACTGAGGTTTTAATTTAATGGAACAAAATGCACCCAGAGGATACAACATGGGAACCACTATTTTAGATTCAACACCAATTTTCACATCTAAAGGTTTGAGGATAAAGATTTTTCTAAGAGGGAAGGAATGCTATGAACCCATGATATCTCTTCTCTTTAATTTTTTTGTATAGTAGTTGTTATGGATGCATATGCTTTATAAGTCATCTTGTGAGCATTTTGTTTTATCCCACATTTATGGGAAGTTGTAGTCACTGAGATTAGAATTCATATATAAGTAAGTGTTGAGGCTAATGAAGGCATCCATGAAATTATTATACTGAGCTTGCTCAAAGGAGGTTGTCCCCTTGAAGTGGCCTATGATCAATTCAATCTTTTCAAGTGTTCTATCAAGATTTAATGTGAATTTTTATTAATTGTTGCAGGAGGATCCTCTCAAAGAATGGGTTCAAGAATAACACAAATTTGTAAAAGAACCATAGATTGATGATCTAAGAGAACCAAATGTTCTATTAGAAAATTACCTTCAAGGACATCTTTAGGGATATTAATTAGAGAGCCAATAGTGGCCATGGAGTCAACTTCTCTATTACTCCCTCTTGGCACTTATTCAAATGTAATAGTCTAAGTTTTTTACTTCAGCTGATCTACCAATTGATTATAAGGGAGTAATTTTCATATTTATTCTGTAACTCATTATTAACCTATTTGATTATGAGATGTGAATCACCAAATACTTGTAACTACTAGATGTTCCATTAGATGGCTAGTTGAAGGCCAGATATCAAAGCTTCATACTCTGAAATATTGTTGGTGCATGGGACAATAAGGCAAAAGGCTTTTAGAATGAGGTCACCTTGTGGGGTGACTAAATGCATGCCTAAAATTGATCCATGCATTGTAAAATATCCATCAAAATATAGTTTATAACCATTAGATTCTAAATTATTCATTATAGATTCAATCAATAAGGTTGTAATAAGAGGCTCAATCATGGCAAGAGGTGCTTCTGCTAGTTGATTTGCTATCACTTGTCCCTTTATGGAATTTTAATGAACATATTAAATATTAAATTCATTGAGTAACATGATCCACTTGTCCATTAATCTTATGAGGGTAGATATTTGAGAAGATCAACCTTAGCGATAAACAAGACTTGATTATTAAGCATATAATGCCAAAGTTTTTGCGCGGCAAAGACCATGACTAAGCATGCATTTTAAAATAGAGTATAATTTAGCTCATATGAGATCAAAGTGTGAATAAGGTAACAAATTACTTATTCCTTTCCTTGATCATTGTGTTGTGCTATTAGGGCATTTTTTTCACAAGGAGTTTCAAAAATGTATAATATCAAGGGCCTTCATGTGACAGGGGGTGATAACACAGGTGGATTTACTAAATATTACTTGAGATAATTGAAGGCATATTGACATTTAGAATTTCAATTAAAACTGGTCCCCTTATTCAAAAGATGAGTAAAGGGGTGAAATTTATCAACAAGATGAGAATTAAATTGTTGAATAGCTTGCAACTTTCCCTGAAGACTCCTAAGGTGCTTTAGATTGTGAGGAGGCATTTCCATAATTAATTTAACTTTGGTTGGGTCTACTTGTATGCCTCTCTTGGAGACTATAAATATCAATAACTTTATTGAGGTTATGCCAAATATGCATTTATTTGGATTTAATCTAACTTTAAACTCTTGCAACCGCTCAAAGATTTTTATTAAGACTACATGATGTTCTAATATGAGTCTGGACTTCCAACTAAGATATCACCCACATAATTTCCAACTATATCATGCATCATATCATGAAAAATTATTGTCATTGCTCATTGATAAGTAGTACCAACATTTTTGAGACTAAAGGACATGACTTGATAGAAGAAGGTCCCCCATGGAATGATGAAAGTTATTTTATGTTGATTTTCAGGTGTGATTTTGATTTGATTGTATCCTAAAAAACCATCCATGAGAGATAAATTTCATATCCACCTATTGAATCCATGATCATATCAATATTTGGAAGAGGGAAGTCATCCTTGGGACATGCCTTATTAATTTCTTGAAAGTTTTTGAAAATCTAAATTCTTTCATTTGGCTTAGCCACAGGGACAATATTGGAAATCCAATTGAAATAATCAATGGGTTGGATAAAACCCATTTTCAAGAATTTTTATAACTCCTTAACTAAAAGGGATAATTTAGGGTGCATTTTTTTGTAATTTTTTCTTGATTGGTTTAGCGTTAGTATGAACAACCAAATGATGCACTAATAAGGAGGGGTTGAGTCCAGCCATGTCAGAATAACACCATACAAATACATTTATAAATTCCTTAAGTAACTCAATAATAATTTGACGCTCCTTAGGTGTTAGAGTTTCCCCCAATTTGATAATTTTTAGATTTTCTTTAGTTCCAATGTTAACTTTAATTACCTCCTCAATGAGAGAGGGTGACTAATCTTGGAGATAATGGGGTAATGACTAATTTAGGATATCTAAAGTGAAATCATATGAAAGTTTTGTATCTATTTTAGTGTAATATTTTGATTTAGTTGAATAATGTGGAAATTCTTCCAGACTTTGAGGTGGCTCTTCTTATTTAGATTTATCTTCTTCAATTTGATCAAGGGGATGTTTTTATTCCCCAAAATAATCTTTAATAGATAATACTTTATTATGATCACCAAAAAAAATGAAATCTCAAGCTCCCAAAAATTCTAAAATTGCTTCATCATTTTGAAACGTATAAAAGGATGGCTCTTGATGTCGATCCCAATAAATTAAATTGGGATAGTGGAGGGATATGTTGATGGTGGAGACAATGGTGTTTAGGAAAAGGTTTATGGTATTAAGTTATTGAAGTGACTATGAATGGAACCCATTTTGATTTCTTTATCAGAAATAACTCCTTAATGACTGAAGCAATATCTACAATGATATCGCTTAAAATGTAAGTATTGGGATTAAAATGTAGTCTAAATTCTAGATTCACCTCTTATTACTATTTTTAGTAATAAAAACCTAAAATATAAACACATCAATAGGAGGGGATAAAAGAGATAATCAGATTGCTAGGATAACTCTTACCATCATTTTACCTCTTTATAACTCCTCTTCAAGATTTCCAAATGGATGCTTGATGCTAAATTCATGGATGTTGGATTACTTGATTTTGATTGATAATGTCTTCCAATGGATACTATGTGCTTGATAATGAATCTTGATGGATGTAAGAAGGATGATTATGGATGCAAGATAGAGGATAAATGGAAATAAGTTCCTTAAAGCGACTATAAATGGAACCTATTTTGATTTCTTCATTGGAAAGAGACTTCTCAATGACCAATGTAGTATCCATAATGATATCATTTTTCATCATCAAGTAGTTATTACCCTAAACCAAGATATTATGGACGTTCTTAAACTATTATGCATTCAAGGTTTCCTTGCTCATATCTCCCTAGTCCCTTCCATTGATAATGTATGTTCTATAACATTTTTTGGATGTGGAGGTATCATTTTCTAAGAGATGTGATGGCCTCATCTTCTGTAATAAGCCATGATTCATTTAATTCATCAATATATTCCTATGATAATAGTCTTACACTAGATAAGGCCATTTGTCTAAATTAATATTTGATAGGATTGGTCTTCTACATAGTCGGGGATCCATAACTATATAGGGAAAGAGGTAAGTCACCCACACAAAAGGTTTTATATTCATATTCCCTAAAACCTGATAATGTGATTTTTAAATGAGTGACTTCAAGTAGTGGATTTGAAGAAGGTTCAAGCTTGTCAAGACATATATTATTAATAGTTGTTGGGCTTAAAATGGAAGTGTTTGTGATATGACAATGATATGATTGGGACTAATCCATTTGACAACTGCAAAAATGATCAATTTGCTCAAGAATGGTGACTTCCATACCTGAGTGGGTAATTTTAGACATTGATGTAGGGTAGATGGGATAACTTGCATCTCATTGATTCAAGGGTAACCTAGTAGTATATTATAGGGTAAATCAACATCCACAACATGGAGTATGGTTTGATGTACCATGGGTTCCATAGTAATGGGAAGGTGGATAATACCTATGGATGGTCATTCATTATCATCATACACTTTGATCATAATCAGAGTAGGCCCTAAATAAGCTTATAAATACCCTAATTTCTTCAAAAAATATAGATTACATAAATTTAATGTTGACCCTATGTATATGAGTACCCAAGGGATATGATGGTGGGAGATGAAGACTTATATGAATAATAGATATTTATGATGGGGGCCAATGAGGCATGTCTTGGGCACCAAAGGTGATTTGCTAAGAAGGTGACAAATAACCTACCAACACCTGAAACTAATTGGTGTCAATATCCCTAGGGACTTTTATGTCATTCAAAACCTAATTAAGTATCTCCCAATGTAGAGGGGATGTTTTGAAAAGTTCTATTAATGAGATTTGAGTGGGTGTCTTCTCAAGTTATTGAATTATATCATAATATTTATCAAAGGATACTGAAACTTTCTTAGAGATATTCCCCTTTTGAGAGGAAGATTTAGATGGGTCCTTTGGGGGTGCCCCAAGAATTATAATCTTGTTATTTCTAGTAATAACCACACAATTAGCAGTGGCCTAATTGATTTTTAATATGGTGGGTGATGATGGAGTAGGATCTTGGGGGATATGGATTTTTATGGTGTTGACATAGTGATATAGCATGACATGATAGTGTGATTAAAAGAGAAGGCTTGACCTTGATCTCTCCTATTTCTTTGATCGTGCTTGGGAAGGGGGTCCTAATAAATGCCTAACTGCTAATTTATAGATTGATTTGGAGTACTCTCCCATTCTATTTCAATATCACTTCTTTCAATTAGGTCTTAAATATAATGTTTTAGTTGCATATACCTTTCTATTTCATGACCTTTGACTCTGTGATATTTTCAAAATTCATCCTCATGGTACCAATTAGGTTAAGGTTGATGATCATCCAAAGGTCAAATTTTAGGAAGAGTGATCATGTTAGTAGCAATAAATTGTTCAAGGACCATTTCTATGGGCATTCCAAGTCTATTAAAAGGCCTTTCTCCTTTTCAAGGTTTTGATTTACCTCATGGAACTTGAATAAAAGAGGCATTCTATAGTTCTATGGAATTCCTCTTTTGTACTTGTAGAGTAATTTTTTACTCTACGTTGTATTTAAATTTTTAGTCACGCACTAAAATTTTGGTTCCTATATACCTTGGTCATGGCAGTAGAGTTTTGGAGTAGAGAGTGGGTTTATTTTTGCCTAAGTGTTGAAGTGCAGTGGAGGCTGCCAAGTGGCGTAGTCTAGACATAGGTTCTCTTCCTCCTTTTTTCATTTCCTTCATTTAATTTTTGCCTAAGTATTGAATTAGGGTGGAAGCTGCCAAGTGTCACTTTTTGGAACACAGAGCCAGCTAACTGGCATCATCTGACACACTTTTCATAACCTTTGAGAAGGCCATGGAATATGCCAAGTATCTAATAACAGCTAAGCAAAATGCACCACATGTCGGCATCCGCGTCTCATATCGGCACCCGCATTCCATCTATTTTTTGGTGAAAGGGTTGCAATAGGCTAAGTAATAAGAAGCAGCGGAAAGTGCCAGGTGGCAGTCATAGAAGGCCCTCGACTATATTTTTTAGAGGAAAGTGAAAGTCACCACATATCGACATCTGAGAGACTTTGGTTTAACACATGGGTTCAATGCTTTGGTTCAACGCAGAAAGGTGTCATTTCATTTTGTTTAAGTGACAAAGGGCAGTGGATGCTACCAAGTGTCACTCTTCGAGCCCCTTTCTACTCCATTCTTGAATGCAGTGGAAGATGCCACATACCCCTAGTAGGAGAAGCAGAAGATGCCACGTATCTTCCTAAGAATAGTGGAGGCCACCACGTGTCAACTTTTGAGAGACCATCTTCGAGCTTCATTGCCAAGTAAATATTGTGGTGGGTCTCGGGTGTTATTTCAAAGACCTTCACAGCACCAAGTGTCAACATGCGAAGACTACCACGTGCATCTTTCCCCTTTTAAAAGATGCTTGGGTAAGGAATGCAGTGAGTTTTATTTTGTTAAAATTGCTAAGTATTGAGGAAGCAGATTGTGACAGGTGTCGAAGGCAGAGCGTTCCTAAGTAGAATATAGAGAAAGTGAAAAGTGCCAAGCATTATTCTTTGGTGCCTTCTAAGCAATAAGGAGAATTTTTGGAAATTAACCAAGTGTCCTCTTTCATTTCAACAGAACAAAGTGTTTCGTGTATCTATTGTCGTAAAGCGAGATGGAGGGAAACTCAGTGGGAGTTATTTTTGGTAGATGGAAGAGTTCACTGGGTAGATTTTTGGGGGCCTACAAACATAAAAAGGGTTGTCTGTTTGTCCCCTATAAGTGGAGGTAGAATGGATAGTTAAGTGGCTAAGTAGATGATGGAATGAGAAATTCAGGCACAGAAGGAGGTACTAGACATGAATTACCATGCCATAGTCAGGGTAGGTTTTGATAAGACCAAGATGCATCTAAGGCATTGAAAGCACCATCTGTTTGTCCCCTGTGAGTTAACGATGGAGTAGAATTGTGTGGGAAAAAGGAAAATGGTGAGAGATTTGAGGCTATAAAAGAAGAAGAATTGTAAAAGAAAAAGGGGGGATTCTATAATTTGAGACTTGCTAGAGTTTTTGGCCAGTAATATCATTTGCTTTTGTCTCATTTTCTTGAATTGTAAAGTTGATGTAACTGTGCATGTTTTTGTCTCAGGCACATCACCATAGTTAGGTTTCAATTCTTGCATTTGCATTTCTATTTAATTTCTTATCCCTTTTCCCCCAAACACTTGATACAAAAGAAGAGAATAGCTTCTCTAAAATCTAGAGGTTGTTTTAAGCTGCAATGTCCCACAGCTTGAAACTTCCCATTGTTGATTGATTAGAATCAAGCACAATTTTCATCATCAACAATTTTTGGCACACCCGGTGGGACCAATATTTCAAGGAGCTAAAGAATTTTTGGTGTGTTCTTCAACCAACCAGCCTTTGGATGTTTTTGTTTTATTAACATCAATGATGACTCTGAGTCAAATCATCCGATCAAGCAGTCCTGGTATCATCAAGAAATCACCATTTGGTATGTATAATTCTATTACTCATAGCTATGAGTCTTATTCTCCTTCATATAATTTTAATCAAGATCAAGTTTCTCATGAAATTATGTCAAGTAATAAGGATGCATATGGTCATGAGCTATACCAGTCTTATACCCAGTCTCCCCAATATGTCACATCCCATGTTCAACCTAATCTCATTTCCACCTTCAAAAAAACATTACTGGGATATAAAAAATATGTATTGGAACTCAACAATAGAAGGGAATGTGGCCAAGAAATTCCTAATCATGTCATCCATCAAATAAGGGATGTAGTAGATCTAATTAAAAGTGAGTGGGATCCCATTGAGAGAGCAAATTAACAAAGGCTTGCATATGAGATGATGGATGTGTGTGGAGTGATTGCATTTCTAGAAGAGAAGCTGAGCATTCATGAGAGATAGCCTTACCAAGTCCATCAAAATACATATTCATCACCACAAATTTTGTATCAGACATACGCCACCACTATTCATGAGCCAAATTGAACCTGTCAAGGTTATTTCCCTAATAATGTTGAGTCTATGTTAGCAGTAAGGGAAGAGGACTCCAAACCCTCACTTTCCCCTCAAGTCCCTTCCACCATTCCTCATGAAGCTTCTTGTTTTTCATCACAACCTTCCTCCTTATCCCTTTTCAAAGAAGAATATGTTTTGGAGGAAGCGAATAAGTATGCAGAGGAATATGCTCAGTTCATGGTTAGTCAAGAAGATTTTATGGGTGCAGATGAGGAGGAAATTGCCATAGGTATCCCCTTTGATGAATAAGAGGATAAGTCATAAGATTTTTCATTAACTTTTGATGAGGAGGAGATCATTTCTAAATTTTTTCTCACTTTGCAAGAAGATATGGAAGAGCATGGACACTCCCTTGATCAAGTCATTAAGATAGGTGACACTATCCTTCAAGGAGATCATGAACTGACCAAATGTGGAGAAGACAACACTGAGACTCAACTAAATATGCAGAGGGGATGCCAGCTTTTGGATTTGTCCTTTCAAGAGGTGGAAGTAATCAAGGAGCATGATGATGCAATGGAACCCAAAACTAAGGTAGAAAGAGATAAGTCAAAGGATGATGGATATCAAAAGACACAAAATGGAGAAATAATAGCCATCAATTTCTTGATGAGACATGACAACATGAAGAACAAGTATTCAATGGGCTTTCAAGAACAAGAAGAGCTTATGCATGTCGAAAGCATGTTTGACTCAGACTCATTCGAATGCAAGTGAATCTGTGTGGCATACATAGAGGACATTTCACCAAAGGTATACCCATTTCAATCACTTATATGGCAACATAAACTGGCTTGTCATGGAGAAGACGTTATAAATTTTGTTTTTGATCCCAGAGGGAGTTAAAGATGCTTAATTAATGTAGTTAGGTAGTTTCCCATTCCTGCATTATTTTGTTTTCCATTGTTGTTGTCCTGCTTCCCTTTTAAATAAGTGTTTCAAAACATAGAGTTGGCAATTTAGAAAGTTTTTTTTATTCTTTAAATTTTTTTGCATTAAATGCTTCCCAAATCTTTCAAAATATCTAAGGTACCTTGCGCCACAACTTGCATAGTGTGTCCACCTCGTTGTTTCCTGAAGATTGAGTAGGATCTGATAATGGTCATCCAAATTTAATGCAATTTGAGATTTGATAGGTCCATAAATATCCCTTATCAAGTTTTAAAGTTTACAAACTTTCAAGCATTCCTGTACTTGTGAAAATATCCTACTCAATGTGATTTTTAGTGCCTAGTAAAATTTGCTTCAGCAAGCATGTTTATGTCTTACACAAGGTTCATACCAAGTTTTACATAAAGGACGTAGAGATGGTGGGAATGTCATCTTCACAACAAGGAGCTAGGACACCTAGATCTCTTAATAGGTTGCTAGCGAGTAAGTCATATGCTACAGCTCCTGCACAACTGTCAAGAACCTATCCAAGAACCAGAATCTTGGAATTTGGTCAAGCCAGTGACCCATCAAAAGTAAAGGATTACACAGATGGAATCATGGACCCGATCTCGCAAAGAGCTAGTAGCAAGAATCTTAGAGAAGGGGCACACCAAAGGTGTCTTTAAAGAGCCAAAGCAAGGCTATATGAGATGTTTGAAATGAGGATATGGACCTCAAAACTAGCTCAATTCATTGTCCCAACTGTGCATCCATGCCCTGATGTGATCGAATTATGTGCAAACTTGCTCCATGCACCACTTTGCACCATTCAATAAGGTCCCTTCATGCTGCAAGTCACCCCATAAGCTATCAGGGACATGCTAGCCCTGCATTATGACAATACTTCCACATTCCCCACTATTGATAGGATGTAAAGGATGTGGGCAAACATCAACACTCAGATAAGGTTTTTGAGGTTTGAGTTACAAATGGCCAATGGTGATACAATGGTACCCACACTCCCTGCACCAAGAGCTCAATTCACGCCAGCTAGCCAAGACACGCTATCAATGATGGATCTCATCTTTGGGATGAAGGATGACATGGTGGTCTATGCAGAACAAATGGCCATCCTTTTCAAGATGAAGATAATTGACAAGACACAGGAGTATTGACTTGACTTCTCGAAGCACATTGCCTTTTCAATAGTGGAATAGCTAACCCAGTTTAGATTGAAAGGGGTGTTCAGGTATTCCTCCTATTTGTTCCATCTCATATTGTATCAGAACCCCAACCTTTTCACTTGATATATGAATCTAAACTTGTATGACCCAGATTTTGACCCCCAAAGGACCATTCTTGTGTCTGCATGGACACATATTTTATCAAAAACTAGTGACCTCTATGATTTTTAGGAACTATTCGTTACCCCTGTTATTCATTGCCTTAGCCCTGAACCTATCATAAATAGGTTATTTCCAAGTGTTTTGAACCTCCTGGTTAGTTGTCCAATCCCGTGTGACTTCTATTTTAGGGCCCACCACACGATCATAAGGGTTCATGTTTTTTATGGGGAACCAGTGTTGCTACCGAAGACCTTAACTCTTAGGTTGGCATTCCTGGAAGTCACCAGGTAGGTGTCGGTAGTTGAAAATGAGTATGGTTTTGGGAAGAAGAAGAGAAAAATGTACAATCTCTCATGGATGATAGGCAACATGAGTTTAGAATCCAGAGATGCTGAGACTATGCTATTGAGAAAACTGGCCTTTTTAGGGTTCCTACTAGTCGAAGACAAATGGGTTTAGGACCCAAGTGATTACATAACTTCTATGGTAAGGACCAATAGGATTGGGGCTAGGATTGCACATGAAGGCTACCCTTTTTGGGAGACCAGGAGAAACCTTGCAAAAGATGCTCTTGATCTCTATGTTGAATTGACAGATTTGCCCCTACCATAGAATAGGCCAGGGAAACCTTCTATGATAAGTAGAGGGATTATGATACCAAAGTCAAGATGAATTTTGGTTTGAGAAGGACATTGAAGAATAAAGGTTGGGATGCAGAGAATATTGAGGCCTATTGGAAATATAGGCAAGAAATTTCCCAAACCACCCATGCTTTCAGAAGTATGAATTCAAATGAAAGATGGGAAGAACTCTGGGATGAGTGGCATCCCTCCCCTGCATCTAGCCCAGAAACAAGCCAATTGCTGACACTCAAGATAGAGCAGGAAGCTAGAGCGGGACCAAACCAACAACCACATGCCTCAGAGCAAGTTGTAGCTACAGTCACTACATCAGCCTAGCCCCAACCTCTTAGCGCCATGGAACAACAAAGGAGTTTGGTGTCTTCACCACCAAAATCTTCCCCATCATTAGAAGTAATTGAAATCCCTAATTCTCTAAAAGCACCACCGATAATAGCAGAGGTGGAAGGGAAGCAGAAGCAGCTAGAGTTAGAGACACCCAAGAAAAGAAAGAGGGTACAATTCCAAACATATTCAGAGGAGGAGGAAGAACCTTCACAGTGCCAAGTGTAGATCACTATAATTCATCCTCAGGTAAGTATTACTCCTCCTCCTCCCTCTCAGTCTATTCCTTTCTCTATTGGCATGATGCCTCCACCTTGCCAAATGACACCTCCTATCACCTCTGCCATCCCCATTTCAAAATTCACCCCATCCTTGATGCCTCAAGCCTTAACATTGCCCTATTTTTCCCCTTATGCTCCTAAGAAACCTTTCCCTCAGATTTACCATAGCTAACCAATGGCTATCCAATATGGCCTGCCATAAGGATATCCTTTTGTGGGAGGACATATCACATCCCCTTCCACCTTCTAGATGCAAGCCAATGCTGCTAGGAAGGCAAGAGAAGCCCAGATGGAGAAGAAGAAAACCAAAGAGAATAAATCATTGGCTGTCCCACACTTCCAATCACAATTTGACCCTATTCAGTAGTAGTTGATGGTGACCCATTTGTCACCCAATGTCATCAAGCTGAGTGAGCAAATGCAGCTGGAGGATTATACGATGAATGTAGTGGCCATTGATATGTCCCTATTCAGACCCCAAGATAGAGTTGAGCTACTGATAAAATCCACTTTTTTAGTCACAGATGATTATTTGAAAACATCAAGAAGACTATAAAAGATGGAGGCTGACTTGGCCAAAGAAAAGGCAAACTATAACAGTTTGGCTAAAGAAATAAATAAGAGAGATAATGAAATAACAAGCCTAAATAAATAGTTGTAAGATAATGTTTCCCTTTAGACTCAATAGGTAGTCCAGGCCCAGAATGATTCATTAAAAATAGATCTCACACTTGCAAAAGATGTAGCAATAGCCCTTAAGTGGGAGAAAGTAGCATTGCAGAGAAGAGTCAAAGGACTTTAGCTACAAGTTACGCAATCGTAGTAGGGGCTGCTAGAAGAACAAAACAAGGCTATGGCTTTTCAAGCCTATTTCTAAGTGGAGCAACAAAAAATAGCACAACTGATGATAGAGCTAGCTGATAGGCCACAAGGTGTAGGAGTGATAAAACTAGTGAAGGAGCTCTACGAGTCAGCATGGGAAAGAATCTCCTCAGAGATTATCCAGCTCAGGCCATCTCTCACCTTCCTACTTAATGCACAGTAATTGTGTGAGGTGGAAGATTTAGTGTAGAACACTCTAGCCACAGTCTCCAATAGAGTCATAGACTCCCAAACCTTGTTGTAGATGCTCTATGATGCAATGGATGCGACATTATCAGCCACGGGAATCCCTGATAGAATGGTTACCATGAAACGGGGCAATGAGGTGCTCAGTTGCAATGCCATGACCAACTATTGCCAATAGCTTCTTAAGGTCGTGAAAGAAGGCATCGGTGAGATGAGACAATATATTGAAGATTTGGTGCAACCAGGCCTTCCTTCTCCATTTCTAGATGCCAACACAGTGCTGATGGTTGATCAAATTGAACCATTGCTGCTGGCCAAATAGAGGGATCAAACAATTTTTTAGGGCCTACAGGATGATTCCTTAGTCTCAAAAATTAAAGCTGATCTAGTTCCTATTTCCCAGCTGGAATTCAAACTGAAAGTTACAATCTAGATTTTGAAAACTTTTTCGCACAAGGATATCATTAACCTTGATCTAGCTTTCATTGAATTGCAAAACAAGCAAGGGTTATCTAACTATGAGTGGTCAATCTACCAAACAACACTTTTAAAGCTATGAAATTTTCAAATTTTGATAGAGTGGGAATTGGGTTTCTTTTTGAGCAAGCTCAAAAGTCCTGGGGGTCACCAGTAACTGTAGAGTAATTTTTTACTCTATGTCAAATTTAAATTTTTAGTCATGCACTACAATTTTGGTTCCTGCATACCTTGGTCATGGTGGTAGAGTTTTGGAATAGAGAGCGGGTTTATTTTTGCCTAAGTGTTGAAGTGTAGCAGAGGCTGCCAAGTGGCATAGTCTGGACATAGGTTCTCTTCCCCCTTTTTTCATTTCCTTCATTTCATTTTTGCCTAAGTACTGAATTTGGGTGGAAGCTACCAAGTGTCACTTTTCAGAACACAGAGCTGGCCAACTGGTGTCATCTGATGCACTTTTCATAACCTTTAGGAAGGCCACAAAATATGCCAAGTATCTAATAGTAGCTAAGTAGAATGCACCATGTGTCAGCATTTGCATCTCATATCGGCACCCACATTCCATCTATTTTTTGATGAAAGGGTTGCAATAGGCTAAGTAACAGGAAGCAGCATAAAGTGCCAAGTGGTAGTCATGGAAGGCCCTAGACTATCTTTTTCAGAGGAAAGTAGAAGTCACCACATGTCGGCATCTGAGAGACTTTGGTTCAATGCATGGGTTCAATGCTTTGGTTCAACATAGAGAGGCATCATTTCATTTTGTTTAAGTGCCGAAGGGCAGTGGATGCTATCAAGTGTCACTCTCTGAGCCCCTTTATACTCCATTCTCAAATGTAGTGGAAGATACCACATACCCCTAATAGGAGAAGTAGAAGATGCCATGTATCTTCCTAAGAATAGTGGAGGCCGCCATGTGTCAACTTTTGAGAGACCATCTTCGAGCTTCATTGCCAAGTAAAGATTATGGTGGGTCCCAGGTGTTATTTTAAAGACCTTCACAGCACCAAGTGTCAACATGTGAAGACTACCACGTGCAACCTTTCCATTTTAAAAGATGCTTGGGCAAGGAATGTAGTGAGTTTTATTTTGTTAAAACTACTAAGTATCAAGGAAGTAGATTGCAACAGGTGTCAAAGGTAGAGCATTCCTGAGCAGAATATAGAGAAAGCAGAAAGTGCCAGGTGTCATTCTCTAGTGCCTTCTAAGCAATAAGGAGAATTTCTAGAAATTGACCAAGTGTCCTCTTCTGTTTCAACAGAATAGAGTGTTCCATGTATCTATTGCCGCAAAGTGAGATGGTGGTAAACTTGGTGAGAGTTATTTTTGGTAGATGGAATAGTTCACTGGGTAGATTTTTGGGGGCCTGCAAACATTAAAAGGGCCATCTGTTTGTCCCATGTAAGTGAAGGTAAAATGGACAGTTAAGCAGCTAAGTAGATGATGGAATGAGAAATTTAGGTGTGAAATGAGGTACTAGACATGAATCGCCATGCTACAGTCATGGCAATTATTGATAAGACCAGGGTGCATCCAAGGCATTGAAAGTGCCATTTGTTTGTCCCCTGTGAGTTAAGGATGGAGTAGAATTGCACAGGAAAGAGGAAAATGGTGAGAGATCCAAGGCTATAAAAGAAGAAGAATTGTAAAAGAAAAAAGGGGGATTCTATAGTTTGAGACTTGCTAGAGTTTTTGGCCAGTAATATCATTTGCTTTTGTCTCATTTTCTTGAATTGTAAAGTTGATGTAACTATGCATGTTTCTGTGCCTTTTATGTGGCTGAATGAATTGAGAAGATTGAACTCTATGCCTTGGTTGATATTATCTGTGTCATTTGCAAAGGTAGTCTATACTGTAGATTTTTTAGAGTTGTGATTAGGAATGTCATTTTCTTTTGTCTCATTTTCTTGACCTGGAAGGTTTACATAACTGTACGTGATTCTGTGCCTCTTTTGTGATTAGAAGATTCTTATAAGAAGATTGAACACTATGCCTTTGTTGATGTTTCTTGTGTTTCATCAAAAGAAGCCTCTGTTGTGAGCCTCTATTTATATTATCTCAATCTTTTACATTGATCATGTACTTGGCTGCTCTTAAATGTAATTGAATCATATACATAGTTTCACTGTGCTCAGGTTAGGATTAGGATTACACTCAGGCGCATTGCCATAGTTAGGTTTCAATTCTTGCATTTGAGTTTATATTTAATTTCCTATCCCTTTTCCCCTAAATACTTGATACAAAAGAAGAGACTAGCTTCTCTAAAATCTGGAGGTTGCTTCAAGCCGCAATGTCCCACAGCTTGAAACTTCCCATTGTTGATTGATTAGAATCAAGCACAATTTTCATCATCAATAGTACCATTTGAACATGTTATTTGGAATCTAAAATAGTACCATTTGTACATGTTATTTGGAATCTATAACCCCATCTCCCACAACATTATTATTCTTATTGAATATTTTTGACTTGCCCAAAAAGGAATTATCTTGATTTTGTCTATGTTCATTTTGGGAGTATAATTTAATTTTTCCCTTTTCAATGAGTGCCCTTTCGATTTGCATTGCCTTTTCAATAATTTCATAAAAACTTTTGGCACATTGGAGTTTTAATTGATATTTTAACTCAGCATTAAGATTATCAATGAATATTTTAGCTAGCTCATTTTTAGGGACTATGTATCAAAGGTGGATTGCTAAGCTTCTCCATCATTATAATAAAGATGCTAAGCTTTCCCCACTTCTCTATTTGGTGTTATAGAGGTCTATAATGGAGACATCATGCTCAATATTAAATGAGAAATATATTTAAAAATATTTAGTTAATTCCCCAAAACTAGGTATTGACCCCTTTAGTATATGCATGAACTATTCTAGGGATGGTCTAGTTAGACTTTTTGGGAAAAGTCTTAGTAAGTAGGCATCTTCATATGTAACTTCATGACAAGCCACATAAAATTCATCTACATGGTCTCAAGGATCATCTTTCCCTCTATATTTTTCAAACTTAGGCACCTCAAAATGATGTGGGAAAGGTATTTTTAGGATGCTCATGTCCAAGGGAAAAGAGCAAAAATATTCTTATTTATATTTAATTTCTTGTGAGCATGGGTCAATTTGTTGGAGAGTCTCCTTCATCGCTTTCCATTCTTGTGTGAATGTGGGGTCTCCAAGGGGATTGAAAATTTTATCATGAATATTATGGGGTCTATGGGTGTTGTGGGGATTTTGAAGGGGGATTATGGCCATTGATTTTGTGCATGGATTAAAATATTTATTTGTTGTGTAAGTTGGTCTAGTCGATCTCTAGGATAGTTTGCCTCCTGTTAGCCTCAATATGGTTATCTCAGAGAGGTGTAGGTCATTCTTCTTCTTTGAATTCTTGGTCCACACCTTTCTCTTATTTGGGTACTTGATTTTTGTGTGTATGCTAATGTGGTGTATTAGGACATGTGGAGGGATGGAATATGTGTTATATAATTCTACGATCAAAGTTTGAGGGTAGTTTGCCCCCTATTTTAATGGCTTGAGCTAGAAATTGGTCATAATTTTCATAAAGGTATCAGTTAATTAAATTTTTAACTTCATCATTATGGAGGGGATTGAATCGGTCATCCTTTCCTTTGGGAGTGTGTATATCACTATGGGTATCATCATGATCCCGAGTTAGATCACCTAGATTCCCTAATAAATTATTGTCTTGGTTAGAACTTTGTCCCATCTTGAGTTGTTAGGAATGGGTTTGGATCACCATATTGAATGAGGGAAGGAGAGATGTGATGATGTGTCATAGGGGGATCAAATATAATTGTTGTAAAAGAAGGTGATGTGGTGATTTTTATAATGACTAAGAATTACCAAAAGATAAAGCCTTGTAAAAGTCCAATCTAATAAGAATGAAAGGGAGTGATGGGATCAAATACCTTTTATACTAGAAAAATAGTGATTGGATGGGTGCTAGGTATGAAAAGGCACTTGATAAAGAGAAGCAATGGGTGCTAGATTAGAATATTGATAAGACTATGTATTATTGATAATACCTAGTCCAAGGATGATAATGATGATAAAAGGGATGGGTGACCACTAAAAATTGGTTTTAAGACTAAATATTTTTGATGTGAGTTTTATGCACACAATAGTTGAACAAGGTAGCCTCTAATGTTTTAGGATATTAATGGAGGTAAACTCCACTCTAGGGCATGAGTTGTAAGTATATGTTCTATTTCAACTTGTTAATGGAATAGCTAGTAGGGCATACAGGTTATTGAGAAGGTTTTTGGATGGAGGCGTGGTTTCTCACAAGGGTAGTGAATCTCTATGTGAGTTAGATGGGTAGCTGGTTGCTGATATAGAGTGGGTAGGGAAGGGTAAGGTAGAAAAGAAGGCTCTATGGTTTTCAGGAATTGCTTCCCTTGTTGGTTTCTAAAAGGACAAGTGCTTTCAAAACCTATGCCTATAACTAGTAGTAATGATACACACACAGTCAGATGTGGCTAAGAAGTCTAAGGAAATAACAATGCAAGAAATTCATAAGCCTCATATAAAATTTGCTCTTTTTAGGGTAGATATTACACACCCTTAATCAGGAGATTATGTCTCAGGCTAGTGAAGTATTTGAGGTAGATATTACACACACAAAAAAAATTGCATCAAAGAAATAACTCATGCACATTCATAATAGTTATCAATCAATTTGATCTTGATTATAATAATCAATACATTTACCAATATTTCAATAGTTGTTGCACATCTATAGATTAGTACATCAATCTAGCAGTCAAGAATCCATTCACAACTTTTGCACACTAAGGATTATTAAAACATACAACCAAGAAGTAACAACTAATTACATGAAAAATTAGAAATAAAATACTCAAACACATTCACTGATGATCAAAATTGATGATGCTCTTATATTCAAAATTCTCTGACAAAAATCCAAGTTGGATTATATTTATTTATATAGACTTGAGGAAGGGGTCATCTCATCCTCCAAGCTCATGCAAGGTCATTGTATGTGAGTCAAAATTTGAGTTCTAACTATGGGATAAATCCATATAAGAGTCTACTTACAATTATCAGTTTAAATTAACCTTTTCCAAAGATATACAACATGTGCATGTGTATAAAGACAAAGGCTATTTTTACAATTTTAGTTTGAACTGTATGCAAATTGAAAATATATGTACCATTTTCCAAAACTGTACATGCCTCTTTTTCTAGGTTGTGGGAAAAACATTTTGATATTTTAAGTTATCCATTTTCAAGTGGAACTTAGGTAAAAGTACCACTTTAATGATAATATTGCTAGCTATGACCAATCTAACTAAACTATGCATTACATGCTCGCCTATGCCTTTATAGAATATCCCTTTGGAATGATTTATAGGGTCTTTATCTTGAAATATTTGAGAGTTTTAAATTTAATTTAACTTTGAGATGCCATGTAACTATAGCTTTCTTATGTTATATTTCCCAATATTTACTTTCATATTTGGTAGCTAGATTAGTTCTAAGACATGTGTGTTCATATTCTATCTTAACTATGAGACCCAATGTCTATCATTAAATATAACTCACATGTCCAAAGATATACATGCTCTATTTATGTCATTCCATTTATTACCTTTAAAAATATGATTGTTTCCTTTAAGACATGTTCCTACCTCATTAGGTCCAAATCTTGGAAAAGTCCACTATCAACTCGCACCCTCAAATCAACTATACGGATTAATACTAGCCATCAATCTGCCTAGGCCCATTAACCTATGATTTCAAAATGACTAATTTATGAGCTTAAATTTGATGTTGACACAACTATAAATGATGTCCTCATGAATGTCAATGATTTTCATGCAAATTTCACAATTTAATCCCCTGTCATTTTCTTTTTGATCTTAAATTTGACATTTGCACGACCGTCAAAGATGTCTTCATGACCATCAATGACGTCCATACGATTGTCAAAATTTAAACTTTTGTATTTTAGGTGTTGATCCTAAATTTCATGTTCATACAACTATCAAAGATATCCATGTGATTTTTAGAATTTAAACCTAAAACTTTTATCTTTGAGCTTAATTTTAACGTTCACATGAACATCAAAGACATCCACATGATCGTTAAATCAAGTTAACTCCCTACGAGCTTAACACTTGTTATTTCTTGGTTTTCTCTACTCTATAATCATAAGTGAAAAGAGGAATTAGAATATATATAAATTTAAGCTAGGTTCTCAAAAAAGATCTTAGGACATAATTTAAATCCTAAGGTTTTATACGTATTAATAAATACAAATAAAGCCTAAGTCTAAGCTAATGTTAAAAAGGTGATCATATGTGTACCACTTGGTATCTATTTAGGGCTCCCTAAGATAGTTGTAATAAGCTCCCTACTTCTTCTTATGGGTTATTTGATCACTCTACCAAGATCCTATGATGGTGACATTTATCACCCTTATAGAGCTTAGCAGGTTCTTTGACATTTCAACTCGATCTCACACCATTGGATCAACTAAACCTAAGAAAATGAATACGGTAGGATCTTGGCTTGGACATTTTGACTTGAAATTTGATCATGTGGGTATGCTACTTGTCAACTCTCTGCTTAGTCTATTCTTATGGCCATACAATAAAGGACTCAGCATAATAGTTTAGGAAATATATAAAGGACCCCGCAGAGAGATTTTAGCCCAATGTCTTTGTTGTATTTAATAAAATATGATTAGGGCCTGGGTTAAAATCTTGGACTAAGTTCATAATGAAATTCCCTCTACTCATGGGTGCCACTTGGCAATAGGGTATTATTTCAAGCATTTTATGTGGGGGAAATTTTCTAAAGACCCTATTTTCATCAGATAGAATGTCTAAAACAAAATGTCTGAAGGAATCAACCTTTGATAAAAATCTCGAAGGATGAGTGCATTAGGTTTAAAGGGTCTACTTCATAGGTAAAATGTCTAGGATAGAAGTCCCAAAGGGTCTAATTCATCAGATAAAATGTCTGAAATAAATATGCTAAAGACCCAATTTTGTCAAATAAAATGTCTGAAATAATTATGCTGAGGCAAAAAAATCCCATAATAAAAAGTCTGATAGAATACATCCAAAAAAAAAAAAGCTCAAAATAACAAATTTAATAAGTCTTGAAAGAGCTCAGTAGCTTCAAATAATATAATGGATAAAATACCTAATATAATAAGTTTGAAACAATTATAAATATAGTTTATGAAAACACAACACCAATGCCATCCTGCCAAAGTATGAAAGGCCATTAGTCAATCTTTTCCCAAAATTTTGTAAAAAAACATAAAATATGGGCTCAAAGTCAAGACTATAATCTAAAAAAGGTGGTTCCCCATTTCCTTAAAGAAAGAAGGGATGTTAAGTATAAAAAATGGTGACTTACAAGGGGAATACTCTTGAGTATTCAAGAACCTAGAATTCTGGTTAGCAATCCATAAATCAATCATGAAGTGTGTCACAAAAGGATAATTAAATTATAAATATGAAAGGGAATCTTAAGTTCATTTCTACAACATACTTGCTTTCTAATTATTGGATATGTGTGTGTCAAAATGTGTAATTCATTTAACCCCTATTGTGTTGAGTTTTTCAAAGGCTTAATGAAGCTGTAGGTTTCATTTCAACATCTATTCAAGCTCATAAATAAGGGAAGTTCATGTATTGATTTACTACTAGCTAGGTGTCCATAGCCTTGACATAGATGCCTTAGGCTCCTTCTCTTCTCATTCCATTATTTTATTTTGATCATGATGTGTAGTACATTGACCTTATTTCATCATGCAATCTTTTTTATTTTCTTTTGCTCTTTTGAACGCATTGATTCTTTCTTCTTTTACTTTTTTGTTGTTCTTGAATGGAAAAGAGAAGATTTATAACCCTAGTGAGCTGGTATAATTATAAAATAAATCATTACTATAATGTCCCTTCTAGCCACATACATACCCAAAATTTTCATTCCCAACAAGTATTTAATGTGATGAGTGCATTTGATCCAATAAAACAAGAAAAATTTCTAAATTTGTATGAAGTACTATGAGATTAACTTTCACATACCTGGTGAAAGTATTTAATTTTGATACAATCCATAATAGTTCATGATTACATACCTTTATCCTGAAGACTCAAGACACAAAAAGATACACCTAATTTTGTGAACTAGTCCTAAATTGCCTATTCTTTTTTTTGCTTTTTCCCCTTTCTACAAGTCCTAAGCTTATTTGGTTTGGATTTTAACTTGGTTATAGTCAGAGCAAACACAATTTTGATTGTCAAAGAAATTAATAAACAACTAATCTAATAAAGCAAGGAACTTAAATAAGAAAGCACTAAAATCTAATCTAATAAGCATGAAATCTAATCTATGAAAGCAAAATACTGAAAGCAAGAAAGATTAATTTATAAAATAGGAGATTAAACTAGGAAAGAAATAAATCTAATCTAAGAAAGCAATAAATATAATTTGATCCTATGTCTACATTCATCTAATTCATCAGTTTGGAATCCCTTTATATGGTACAACCATGAAGTAGTGCTTTAAAAACTACTCATTGACTAGATAGGTAAGTCAATCCATGATCTCCAAAATATGATATGGTCTAATCCATAATGGGACAAACTTGTCATGTTGTCCTTTCTTCTCATGTCTTTATCCCAAAGTAATAGTAAATATGAAATCTTGAATGCTTTGACCTTTGATGTTTTATCAAACCATCTCTTGACCATATCCTAATATTTTATAAATGCCTATAAGGCCTCATTCCTTGAGTCTTCCATTTCTATTATGTCAAATGGTCTTGATTATAATTTATTGCTTGGTTCCATGTAGTCCTACATGAATTAACAAGTGGGTAGATTCAACATGATAAGGAATATTAGCCTAAGTCCATACACCAGTGGATAAGGTGAAACTTTAATGGCTTGGTTGTGTCTAGTCTAGTCTACCTAATAATCATACTTCAATAAATCATGTCAGTCCCTGGGATTGTCCCTACCTAATTTTTTAATTACATTGATCATATACTTGTTCATTGATTCTACCAATCCATTTCACTGAGAGTAATATTTGAATGTTGACTTGATAATAATCTAGTTATCATGTGTCCACTCAGTAAATTTTTTTGATATACAAGCTCATCCATTATCACAAACCAAAGAAATGGGTATGGCAAATCTAGTTGTTATGTGTTCCTCCAAAACATGAATCACATCTTATGCTCTATTATTCTTTGTGGCTATGCCTTCAGTCCATCTAGTGTAGTAGTCAGTAGCAATAAGTATGAATTTATGCCCTATTGAGGAATTTGGGTTGATGCCACCAATGAAGTCTAAACCCCACTAAGAAAATGGTCTTCCTTAAAAAAATTGATATAAAGGCATTGTTGAGTGTACTTCTCTCTTGGCTAGAGGTTGGCATTCATGGCATGTTCTAATGTGAGTGTGAGCATCCTTGAAAACTATTGGCCAATAGTAGCCCATTCGTAAGATCTTATGAGCTATGGTATCTCAAGAATGATGATGACTACCTATATTTTGATGCAAGTTATCTAAGATTTATTTAGCTTCCTCTATAGATACACACCTAAGATAAATACCTCCATAATTTCTTCTATTGAGGAATCCCTTCTTGATCATGTAATGAGAAACTTTGAGCCTCAAAGCTCTCCTTATCTCTCTATTGAGCTTGGGGGAATAATTTTTTGTAAGTAAATATTGTATCATATTAGTATACCATTATCCTTTAGATACTTGATCTTTACATACCTCTTCAACTATGATATAAGGATCTAGTTTAGTCATAAGCTAAACAATGCATTGACCTCAAATGATCTTTGTAGGCTTGATCTCTATATCAAATTATTGTAGCTTGGACATCCATTTGCCTTGGTGTTATCCTAATTTTTTTTGTGATGTGGTGAGCTTGACCATAAGATTAGGTACAATGGTGATGTTTTTATTCCTTAATATGTAATGCCAAAAATTCTTCATTGCTTTTACTAGGGAAATAATCTATTTATAGGTCATTGAATACCTAAGTTCTACATCTTTCAAATTTTTGCTCATAAATACAATTAGATGTTTGGTCTCTTCTGTCTTCTACATGATGACAACAACAATCATATGCTATGAAGTGAATGAATACAAGTATAAATCTTTCATAAAATCTAGACTGATAAATATTGGAGCCTGTGATATTGCATCTTTAATATCCTGGAAGGACTATCAGACTTCAACTATCCATTCTATTTTGTCATCCTGATTGAGCATGGCATTCATAGGTTTAACAATATTTAAAAATCTTGAGATGAACTTCTTTATGAAGTTGATATTTTTAAAGAATGATTTAAGCTCCTTTTTACTATTTAGTGGCTGAATTTTTGAAATTGCTTGAATTTTTTTGGGGTCAATAATGATCCCATTCTTGGTGATGATGTACCTTAAAAGATTTACTTAAGTGAATCTAAATATACTTTTCTTTGGTTTTATTGATTTACCAAACCTTCTTCATCTCTTGAATATGGAATATAAATGGCTTATGTGATTCTTTTTATTTTTTGAAAATACCGTAAGATCATCCATGTAGATGATTATGCATTTTCTTATCAATCCTTTGAATACATGATCCATAGTGCATTGAAAGGTTTATATCAAATTTATTAGGCTAAATGGAATCTTTTTATATGCATAATTTCCCCATTTCATGGTAAATTCTATCTTCATTCTATCCTCAGATTGCACTAGTACTTGATTATAGCTTGAAAATCCATCCAAGAAGGACATCATTTTAAAACCACTTAATATCTATATCACCTAGTTAAGAGAAGGCAAGGGATAATTATCCTTTTTAAAATATTTATTCAGGTTCCTAAAATCCACACATAATCTGATCTCACCATTCTTCTTTCTTACTAGGACCAAATTGGCCACTCAGATAGAATATCTTATTGGAAAGATGATTTTTATGATTAAAAGCTTCTCCACTTCTATTTGAATGGGAGGATCCAAAATAGGATTGATCAATATTTTCCTCTATTTGAATGACTTGTGATCTAGATTTAATGGAATCATATGAGTAATGACTTATGGGTCATATACTTTCAAGTCTTCATATGTCTAGGCAATAATGTCCCTATATCAAGTGATTAGATCCTTCACTCACTATCTCTCTTATGGGGTAAAACTAAGACTGATATTACCATAGCGTGGGCTATGCTCATTTCTTAGATTTTATCTTTTGAAATCTAATTCATTGACCTAGGGCTGCCTGAGTTGTAGAGCTTGAGGTTCTATGTCAAATGGTCTTTCTAAAGAGACTAAACCAACTAGAATTCGATTCTCTTTGAGATATAGAATGTCTTCTTTGTCTGATTCCTCTTGATAGAGGTGATTAATGTCCTTGTCATTGATGATTTGAGATTTGAATTCCCTTGAATTAGTTAAAAATTAAATAATCTATTAGTCTTCATCAAAGACCTAGAAATTTTCTACATTATTTGGAATGATAGGACATGATACCAATTCAATAGAGAACCTTTTTACTCTAGATTATTGTAATGGATCCAAATTAGTAGTAACAATAGCTAGTTAATCAACAACTTGATCCTACTCTCTAGGAAGATATACTATGTTGAAAGCTTCAAAGCTTTTGATCAAGTCCCATGATCCTTGCTTGTAACTTCTTAAATAAGACTACTTGCATTGATATTTGTTTCTAACTTGGTTAACTACCAGCTCTTAATCACCAAATACTAATACTTGCTTTACATTATTCTTGACTGCAAATTGTAATCCCAAATTAAAGCCTCGTACTCAACTCTATTGTTAGTGCATGGAAATTGCAACCTATATGCTTCCAATAACCTTTTACCTTGTGGATCAATTGACTTAATTCCCTTACCTGATCCTTTCTTAGATCTAGCACCATTAAAGTGCATAGTCCAAAGTTTATTCAAACCTTCAGATTCTAGATTCTGTGTAGTAAAAGTATAAATACCAAGGCTAGGAGATTCATACTTTACCTCTTCATTATTGACATTATATTATGTAATGGGATAATTCATTATTGAATATCTATCAATTATAATTTGATTTGTAATTCCTCTCCATGGTATCCAGATATGAGAGAAATTTATAGAGAGATATTTGTTGAGTGTTTTGGATAAATCCCTACTCAACAACAATTCATAGCCTTTTGGTATGTCTACCACTAGAATATCAATGGTCATCTGGACTTGTGGTTCAGATGCTACTTGAATATGCACATTGGTCAATTCTCTAACTACTTGTATTACTATTTTGTCTGGTTATGAAACTATTCTCTTTGAAGGACTTAGAGTAAGATATAGATTTTGACATATAGATGTGTGCATGATAGTTGTAGATTCTCCAGAATCAACTAAACACTTATGAATGCTCTTATTGAATGCTTAGATAGTTATTAGAAAGGGTATAACTTATAGCTCACTCTTGTAGATGATGTTAGCATCAATAAATTTCACTTTGTCTATAGATACTTTAGCTCTTTCCATAGGATCCTTTCCAATAATGGACTTCCATAACAACTCCTTTATTTTGAGGATCTATGCTAACTCACGAATAATTATATTCACCTTGATCTTTTTTATATCCTCTACAATAATGTATCCTCCTTTACATGGTTCTTTCTTACTATGTGACTGATCATTCCCCTTTTGAGGGGGTGGATTATTATCTGCATTAGGATTAGGAGGAATTTCCATGTTATTTAGAGGAGTTGATGTTATAAGTGATTGATTATTCTTTAAGATTATATGCACCTCTCTAAAACTACTGGAAATCATAAAATTCATCCATATTATGTTCTAGTTCATTTTCATCTTCACCTAAGAAGGGAAACTCATGAGTTTCAAAAAACATAGTAGTACTTGAAGAGCCAGGATCCTGGTGGGATTTTGGTAGATTATTCATCTGGTCCTACCTGATTACTTATCTTTGAAACATTTTGAATGTTGCATAGAATTTTATGTAATCAAGATCACCATGCTTAGAGGTATTATGAATTTTAAACTAATGGAGAAGTGTTGTTTCTATCATTTTGATCTCTGGAAGCTTGTTAGGTTGCTTAGGTCTGTTATATCTCTAGAATATGGTATTTTGATTACCAATTAAGGCATTTTGATTTCACATCTTCCTTTACATATTTAAGAATTCATTGCTCAACTTTTGAACCATCTTCTAGATAAAATATAGTTCTACCTTTATAGAATCCATACCTTATTAAATAGTAGTGGGAAGTGTATCTAGTTTTTTATTCTACTAATAATCATTACCTATCGTATGATTGTTAAAGAAGATAAAATTTGGCTATGTTATTTGTGTCAATGGAGGTAGTGTGTACAATTGATATTGATTGAACATGGTAACATTCTGATTCACATATGGTATTAGATTGAGTGTTAGAAATCCATTACTGACATTAGGTACTCTAGGCTTCTGAGGATTGAGCTACTTGTCTATATTGATAGCCTCTTCATATGGTAATGCCAAATTGTTGGTAATAGCTTCTCTCCTTAGGAACACATTAGTGATTGGGTTTGTGGAATTATTATATATTTTAAGCATTTATAGTTCATCTAGTTTATATCTTGGGGTCAATCACATGTACATATTATAGAACCTTACATTGAAAATTTGGATAGGCTCATTAGGATATCTCTTCATGCTAGTGAAGTGCTAGTATACTAGACCAAGATTGGTGACCTATCCAAACTACATAAGAAAAGTTGCATGACACTCATCCCAAGAAGTGATGGAGTTTTCCATTATATTTAAATACCAATCATAAGTAGCATCCATTAAATTAAAAAGGGAATAATCTACATGAAAAATACTCATAGATAATGTTCATTAGCCTTAATCTAGCCTTAAAATATTAAATATGTTTCTTTGTTGTCTTTGCTCCCATTAGAGAAAAGGATGGCAAGTACCTCTTAGGATTTTGAGGTAACTCATGCATGTCTCCAAAGATGGAAATAATAGATCCAAATAACCAGGGATGAGCCATTAGTTGGTTAATAGGTAAAGGATTCCTTACTGGAGAAGGAGTCCTTAGAGGTGGATTATTCTAAATTGAAGCCCTTAGCATAATTTTAGGTCTCTAATGATATGCCAAGGGTGAGACTAACAAATCAGCCTAGGAATTAGATCTGGCCACTCTCCCAGGTGATTGCAGTGAAACTCTACATAAAGAATAACTAATATTATTGGGGGTGATATCCCTCCTTATAGCACTAATTTTTCTATTATTTTAGGTTTTATGCACACCATAGTTAAATGAGATAGCCTCTAACATTTTAGGATCTTAATGGAGGTAAACTCCACTCCAAAGCATGAGTTTTAGGTATGTAGTCTATTTCAAATTTTTGATGGAATAGGTGGTTGGGCATGTAGGTTGTTGATAAGGTTTTTAGATAGAGGTGTGGTCTATAACAAGGGTAGTGAATCTCTATGTGAGTTGGATGGGTGGATGGTTGCTAATCTAGAGTAGGTAGATCTCAAAACAAACTCATAAAAAAAGAGGGAAGGTTAAGGCAGAAAAAAAGGCTCTATGGTTTTCAATAACTACTTTCCTAGTTGGTTTCCAAAAGGATAAGTGCTTTCAAAACCTACGTCTATAGCTAGTAGCAATTACACACACAATTCAACATGGCTAAGAAGTCTAAAGAAATAATGATATAGGAAATTCACAAGCCTCAGACAAAGGTTGCTCCTTTTAGGGTAGCTATTGTACATCCTTAATTAGGAGATTATGGCTTGGGATAGTGAAGTATTTGAGACATATATTACACACACAAAAAAAACTACATCAAAGAAATCACTCATGCACATTCAGAATTATGTATCAATTTGAACTTGATTATCTTAATCAATATATTTACCAATATTTCAAGAGTTGTTACACATCTATAGACTAGTACATCAATCAAGATTTTCAATAATCCATTCACTATTATTTCACACTAAGGATTATTAAAACATATAACCAAAAAATAACAACTAATTACATGAAAAATGGAAAGAAAATACTCAAACACATTTATTGATGATCAAAATTGATGCTACTCCTATATTTGAAATTCTCTAACAAAAATTCAAGTTGGATTAAAACTATTTATATAGACTTGGGGAAGTGTCACCTCATCTGCTAATCTCATGTAAGGTCATTACATCTGATAGTCAGAACTTGAGTCCTAACTTTGGTCTAAATCCATATAAGAGTCTACTTATAGTTATCAGTTTAAATTAGCCTATGCCAAAAATATACAACATGTGCATGTGTATAAAGACAAAATATATTTTTACAATTTTAACTTGAACTATATGCAAACTAAAAATATATGCACCATTTTCCAAAACTATATATGCCTCCTTTTATAGGTTGTGGGAACAACTTGTTACTATTTTAAGCTAGCCATTTTCAAGTGTAACTCAGGCATAAGTACCACTTTACGAATGATTTAAAACTAATGACACTATTGTTAGTTGTGACCAATCTAATTGAACTATGCATTACATGTACGCTTGTGCCTTTATAGAATATCCATTTGAAATTATTTATGAGGTCCTTATCTTAAAAGATTTGATAGTGTTAAATTTAAATTACCTTTGAGATGCCATGTAACTACAACCTTCTTATGTTCTATTTCTTAATCTTTACTTTCATATTTACTAACCAAATTAGTTCTAAGACATGCATGTTTATGTTCTATCTTAACTGTGAGACCCAATGTTTATCATTAAATATAGCTCAAGTGTCTAAAGATCTACATGCTTAGTTTATGTCATTCCATTTGATACCTTTCAAAATATGACTATTGCTTTTAGAACATGCATCCCTACCTCATTGGGTCCAAATCTTGGAAAATTCCACTGTTAACTCACACCATTATATCAATTGTATAGATCAATACCATCCATTGATCTTCTTGGGCCCACTGACCTTTGATTCAAAATGGCTAATTTATGAGCTTAAATTTGACATTTGCATGACCATAAATGACATCCTTATGAATGTCAATGACATCCACCTGACCATTACAATGTAATCCCCTATCATTTTTGCTGATCTTAAATTTGACATTCATGTAATTGCCAAAGATGTCCTTATGATTATTAGTGACATCCATGTGATTGTTAGCATTTAAACATGTATCTCTTAGTTACAACCTTCAAAGAGATCCTCACGACTATCAATTAAATCCATACAACCATCATATTCTAAGCGTAATTTTAATGTTCGTGTGAATATCAAAGATATTGATATAACTCCTTGCTAGCTTGACACTTGTTATTTCCTGGTTCACTCTACTCTATAATCATGCATGCAAAGAAGACTCACCATATATATAAATTTAAACTAGGGTCTCAAAAAATATCTTAGGACATAATTTAAATCCCAAGGTTTTATACGTATTAATAAATATGAATAAATCCAAAGTCTAAGCTAATGTAAAAAAGGTGCTCATGTGTGTTCCACTTGATAGCTATTCAAGGCGCTCTAATCTCTTTGTATTTGGCTCCCTAATTCTTCCCATAGATCATTCAACAACTTTAATGGGATCCCATGATGGTGACATTTGTCACCCTCATGGAGCTCAATAGGGTTTTTGACATTTTAACTTGATCTTGTGTCATCAGATTAACTAAGCCCAAACAAATACATGTCATAGGATCTTGGCTTGGAAATTTTGACTTGCAATTCAATCATGCAAGTCTACCACTTGAAAGCTCTTTATTTAGTACATTATTATGAGTATAAAAGAAAGGACCCAATATAATACTTTGGAAAATATATAAAGAACATTGCATAGAGATTTTAGCCCAAGGTCTTTGTTGTATTTAATAAATACAATTAGGGCCTAGGTTAAAATATTAGACTAAGTTCATAATAAAATTCACTCTACTCAAGGGTGCCACTTATTAGTAGTGTATTATTTTGGACATTTTATGTGGGGGAAATGTTCTGAAGACCCTAATTTTGTCAGATAAAATGTCTAAAACAAAAATTCCAAAGGAATTAGCCTTTAACAAAAAGCCCAAAGGGCAAGTGCATTAGGTCTGAAGGGTCTAATTCATAGGGCAAATATCCAAAATGGAAGTCTTAAAGGGTCTACTTCGTTGGACAAAATGTATGAAATAAATACGCCAAAGACCAAATTCTATAAAAAAAATCTCATAAACAATTATGCCATGACAAAAAAAGCCTCAAACAAAAAGTATAATAGAATAAGTCCGAAATGACAAATTGCATAAGTCCCAAAAGAGATATATAGCTTTGAATAAGATAATGGACAAAATGCCTAATATAATAAGTTTGAAACAATTATAAATATAGTCTATGAAAACATAGCACCAAAACCATCCTACCAAAGTATGAAAGGCCAATAGTCAGTCTTTTCCCTGAGTTTTACAAAAAAACATAGAAGAGGGGCTCAAAGTCAAGACTATAATCTAAAAAAATGTGGGTCCCCATTTCCATAAATAAAGAGGAGATGTTGGGTACAAAAAATAAAGTATTAAGGGTGATGGGAGAATATGAGATGGATGGGGTATGAAAGATAAAAGACATAGGATGGGAAGATATGAGATGAATATGAGAGGAATGGAAGTTATAGGATGGGTATTAGATGGATAGAAAAGATAGGGTAGATATGTGATGTTATTTGGGATAAGTAATGGAAGATATAGGATGGATAATATGGATTATAGAATTTACTTAGGATAAAGATATATAATGGATGTTATTTAGGATGGATATGAGGGGTATAGAATATGTAAGATGGGTACTAAATGGGTGAAAGATATAGGATAGATATTAGATGTTGTCTAGGATAGGGAGTGGAAAATATAGGATGAGTGGTCAACACAAGATGATTAGATGATATAGGATGGATTTATTTTAATATTAGTGGGTTGGAAAGAGGCTATAAGATGGGTATTAGATAGATGAAAGATTAAAGATTAGGGTGTGGAAGATATGAGATGAGTGTAATATATAGGATGGGTGTGGTTTGAGATGGATGATATGATGGGGTTGATATGATGATGATATCTAATAATGGATATTTAGCCTAAGGGTGATAAGGTGTCAAAAACAAAAGGGTATGGATGACTTGGTTTACAAATAACATGGGTATTTCGCAATATACAAATAACACATGCAATGATAAGACCTAAGCTAATAAACTAATAAATAAGGTGTGTATCTCAATGCTCAAACCATCCAATGGCTTCGTGGGTGATGCTGTAGGTTAGTGATCCACTATAGAATCAACCAAATCTTCTTGATCCTGTCTATACTTAAAATATTCTTTAGAATTTATCTTTCTTCATGTATCAAAATACCTATTACAACTGAAAGGTCATATGATAGGTTTATACAAGGGTTTCTAGGGGAATCCCAAATATACATGAATTTATGTAGGTTCCAAGTTTGTATAGGATTCTTTCTAACTACCTTACGTATGGGAGCTTAACCACCCCTCACTCGACATAACCCTTTATAAAGAATTATGCTTAAGTACTTAACAAAAATTCCCCTAATTTTTTACTTCACTCAAAGATGGAGTTTGGTCTAGTTTATGGTGATGAAATCCACATCACAAACCCCTAATTACTAAGCCCATGCATGAGGATGAATTCCATGTCACTTGATATCCTAGACTCAAGAGGGGAGATAACAAACATGCAAACACAATTAATTTTTGCCCAATTAATTATCTATGTGATAAAAACACAAATATATACAATCAAACCCCACATAATAAGAAAATATATACAAGTAATAAGATTTAAATATTATGTTTTTGTCACCCCTCCTTCAAATATGAACGTTAGAAAATAAAATGGGGTGCCAAGATCTTGAGGGGTCCTACACCAAGGGGTTAGTAGTTTAATTTTTTGTAATATCACAACTTCATGTAAAATCACAATTACACAAGTTAAAACTACAACTAAAAACTAAAAAACTGAAACTTTAAATCAGAATAACAAGTTATGAGTTGTAATATTACAACAGTTAGATAATCATAAAAGTCAACTTACAAAACCATGATTGTTAAGTAAATTCACAACTAACTATACAAGATCACAATTCTTAGAGATTTACAATCTATGGTTTTTCACAAAAATGAAAAAAATTATAAAATATGTCTAATGCAAAAAATACTAGTGAGATGACTTAGCTTTCAGAATATTATAAATAGATAGGTCAACTTGAAAAAAATATTTCAGCCACTCACTTATGACAGTTTACAGATTTTGATTCTACTAGGAATTTTAATAAAATATTTCTTTAGATGATATATATGCTAAGGTATAGACAATGTAAAGTATCAATTAATAGTTAGATAAATAGATGAGTCAAATAAATAAAATTGCACCCTACACAAAACTACTACATATACTAAAAAATTGATAATTATAAGTTAAAATCATAAATTTTAGACTTATGATATTACAGTAGGAGGTTAAATAGGTTAATGGTATGATGGTTGGTATATATTTCTCTTTCTCCTCCTCTTCTACCTATTATGTTGGACACACAACAAACTCAAAATATCCTTTTCAAGTACATAGTTAGGCAAAAATAACCAAATGACAAAATAGTTAAGGATGGAAAAGAGATATATTTGGCTTATCAAGGAGGACTTATAATTTTTTAACAAAAGTTGAATAATCCTTTTCTAGAAATCAAGAACTAACAAGTCATATTTTTACCAGTTTAGGTAGGAAGGGCAAAATCGTAATTCTTGATGGTAAATCCATAATTACCAGGTCAAGGCCATAGATGGGAAAATCATGATATTTTTGGTTATGCACAATCAATTAAAATCATGATTAATTCTCCTTTTACCTACACATAAGAGACAAAAGATCTATCCAAGCAACACAAACAAAATAATAACTTGCAGAAAAGTCAGTGACAAATAAGAAATAGGGATATAAAACAAACCATAAGTTTGATGAAACCAAAATTCTAACTACAAAATCACAATTACCAAGGTAAATTCATTGATTCAAAAGTTAAAATATTGTGTTTGGGGTGCAAATAGTCAAGATGCTAGATTAACCTTTCTTTGTCCTACATAGAGGAGATTAAGACACTTATAGAAAACCAAGTAAATTATAGAAGGTTTAGTCAAAATAAAAATATAGAGATATGACCCCAACCGATAGACCCTATAAAATAGAAATTACACTTGTAAGTTCACAAATAGTAAACAAAAATGGCTATTTGTGAAGTTATGATTTTGCATAAAAGTAAAAACCAAAAAAAAAAAACCTAAACCATATGCAATCAAGACTAAACTATCATGAAATATCATAATTTGACCTACAAACATGCGACTTTAATATTGCTAATATCAAAGAAAGATCACAATTCTCTTATACATGATGAATTTCAAAATTTGGTGCTTAATCCATGTCTAGTTATTCTTGCAAGCTTTCAAATGTCTTCCAGCAAACTTGAGAGATTAGATTAGGGGAAAATATCCCACCATGGTTGCCAAAATGTAGTTTAAATTCTAAATTCACTTCTTATTACTATTTTTATCAATAAAAACCTAAAATCTAAACACATAAATAGGAGGGGATAAAAGAGATAATCATATTTATAGGAGAACTCTTACCATCATTTTACCTCTTTATAACTCCTCTCTAAGATTTTCAAACATATGTTTGATGCCAAATTGATGGATGTTAGATTGCTTGATTTTGCTTGATAATGGCTTCTAATGGATAATTTGTGCTTGATAATGACTCTAGATGGATGCAAGAAGGACGATTATGGATGCAAGATAGAGGAAAATGGCATCAAGTTGATAGTTTTCAAAGTTTCTAGTTATTTTTCATGAAAGAGGTGGCTTAGTTATATAGGAATTAGAAGGAGAAATCAATGGCTCAAATTTAATTTTGAGCCATTGAGATCAATGGCTACGATATTTTTAAAGAATTTAAAATTCCTTTGAAATCTCTAGAATGGAAAATTTTAGAGGAGAAGGGGCTAAAATAGAGGAGATTTCTAGAATTATCCAATTATAGAAATCTATATTAGGGTTTAGGGTTTAGGAATAGCTAAGATAGGGTGGTAGATGGGTAGGTAGAATAAATTATATTTTTAAATTGGTAAGTGGCTTAGGATTATGTTAGTAGGTAAATGGGTTTTGTTAATGGATTAATGAAGGGGATTAATTTTATATGGGATGGAATAAGGCTTGTAGGATTTAGGAAATAGTGAATAGGATATTAGTCAATTAGCTAGGGGATATAGTTATTAGGTTAAATTAGAAAAATTAACATAATTATCAGGGTGAGTGGATTTTAGTGCATACAAAATCAATATCCATCCCTCAATAATCTTCCTCCAGATCCACGTTTTAACTAACTACATACCTTGTATGTGTTATTTTATTTTTAGATTATCATATTTCTGCATATATGCAAAAATACAAAAAAAATAAAATATTCAAGAAAATTCCAAAATCAAGACCTATGCATACTTATGTTTAGTTTATTTACTTCAAATAGTTTGTGCATAGTTATCCAATATTTATTATATATATTTTCATATCAAATAAGATCCAAAAGTGTACATAAGTGAGTGAAAATAATACATGATGTCATTCCTAGACACAATTGTAGGTTATTTAATTAGCTCAAACTTAGAAACTACAAATAGAGAAGAATGTGCTAGTCAAATAGGAGTGCACTATGATGTTTTTATATTTACTTGATCTTGTCCTAGTGATCATTATCAAATCCAAAATAGACATATGCCTCTTTTTATTTGTCTATACATCAACAAGCTCACTAGGGGTATATTTTATACAAATTTTAGGGGCTATCCTTTGTTTTTTATACCTCAATTCCTTATATGGAATAACATCTATAGATATTTATCACTTAATAACACACTACTATCCTATTGGTCACCTAAGTTAATAAATTTAATAATGTTAAAATTTACTTGTGATTTATTAACTACATATATTCATGCATGTTTTCCATATTTGTTTTCCTTCTTCATGTCTTGTCTGTATTCTATGTTTGGATTGTGGACATTTAAACATATCCTTATGTGTGGCTCTAAGCCTTAATCATATATTTATATGTGTGTGAGTGAATTTTTAACATGTACCTTATATGTGGCCCCTTGGCCTTCTATTTCATGCATTGTGTGTTTTATGTTTACTTTACTCTTTATTTGTATGCATCATGGCCATGACACTTGTTTTCTTAGTTTTATTAGTTTTTGATGCTATAATAGGCATCACACATCTTCCTAAAATTTTGATGCCATGATTAATATCATGCATCTATCCCCAAGAGGTTCTATTAATTTTTTAGTATTCAATTTTGATCATTTATATGTGCGCCTATTTGATAATATCTATGTTGAAAATTTCACTATGTATGTATGTTTCTACATGTATCCAACATTACTATTTTTCTCAATTTATATATATGATGATGTCATCCTCCTCCATGTTATTACTATTACATAGGTTTACATATTTTTCATAACATATATAACATATATTTTTCTTTTAAGTTAACTTATTATAGAGGCTCAATAATTCACCTTAAAAGAGGAGGCATACATAGTGGCTTGTCTTAGAGACTAAGCTCCTACAACATAGTACATAAACATAATATTCTAGACCTCACATAATGGATCAAAAAATATACCCATAAATCACCTAAAGAATAATTTTGGATAAGAGTGCTATATTTGGGTAAGGGCACACCTTGTTATTATCCAAACAGATAGAAAATAGTCATTTTTAGAATTTATTAGAATCTCGAGTAGTACAAAATAGTTAAAAACAAGATTACAATTTTAGTTTCCATAAAATAATCATATTTTATCTCAAATTTGTTCAATTTTAAAGCATCATGTGATACATGTGCTCTATGTTAACACGTAGGTTATTCCTCAAAATTTTAGTTGTTATTACTAAGTCTCATAATCCATATACACTAGATATCAAATTGGGGGCATGTGCATGATATAGTATTACCTCCTTTCTCATTTTGCATCAGTTTCATAGATGGAATGGAAATTTTAATCATTTTCCATGTTGTATAAACTAGACCTATATTATACTAACTTTTTGCTCTAGTTTTACACCATAAATGAGCCTTAGTCCATTTAAAACATTTGGTTCACTAGATTTGCACCAAAAAAATCTATTGTAATTCATACATAGATTCAAAACTACTTCCCTAATTTGGGTATGCAATGATAGAGTCAAGCACACATTGAGTTCTTAAGCACACTCTCATATCAATAATAATTAGGGCATGCATAGTCTAATCCAATACATTCAACAAAAAATGAAATTCCAAGAGTCATACCCTCTATAGTCACTAGTTTTACACCAAAAAAACACAATGGTTCACATACCCAATCAGGTGTATTCATTAATTATTTTTAGGTATATAAGTTTTATGTCTTTACTTCTTGATATTAATCTTAATTAAGGAATGATTTAATACATGTTTCATTGAAGGTTTTCATGAAACATAGTTCAAATTTGTGGCCTACATTCAAGATTGCACTTTATAGGTAAGTTATGGTATGCACTTTTACTTTTACTCTATCACATTCACTTTGATGCATTAATAGAATAAAAGGGAGGCAAATGTAGACATCTTAAATAAAACTTAAGCTAAAACAATGCACTTATGACCACTCTTTTTACACACTTGGATCATGCCTTATTATAGGGCCTTTTGACTATTTTCCTTCACTTTCTACATAAATGACCCATTCTTCTATGCAAATCAATGACCCTATAATATCCCTATCCCTCATACAAAGTAGTTCAGGCTCACCCATATACTATTCTTAGTACTTGGATTAGTTTTTTATGCTCCTTGGACAACAATGACCTAATTGGAAAATAACACACTTCTCTCTTGTCTGAATCCACCGCTCTTATCCTCTCTCTAATTAATGACTAATTTCCAAATTTTAAATTCATGAAATAGGCCATCCTATAAATTTAAAAAGCACCATCTAAAGAAATTCAAAAAATATCATTATAAATCCACATTTCAAACCATCTTGCACACAAGATGCTTCCACACTAAAAAACACTAGAATTATAATTACACATTGAGAGAAAATTCTCTATTTCTCTCAATTTTGATTACATACAACCCTAGTAGCCCTGAGATAAAGTTTGAATACACTTTCAAGGTTATAAGTCACAGTTGATACACTTAATCACACCAAGATTTTATATGTAATTGGAAATGCATCATGTCTATAAATCAATCTTGGCTTGGAGAAGATAGAGCATACCTGCACTTCTGATTGGGGATACACTTGTTAAACAAGAGCATGACCAATATGGGGATCCACTAGACCTAATTAGGGGATCACCTATCACAAATAATCATGTGAAGAAGGGTTAAAAGGCATAAAGTCTAAAAAAATCACACAATAACCCTAATGGAATCTTAAGGTTTAAAACATTCACTCTATTCTAATAACAAGAAAGTAAATGTAATCTAGTGCATACCAAATCTTGTGACACAAAGTCGGGGTTAGAAATAATAAAAAAATAAATTAAATATGTATTAGAAGAAATATACTCATGTCAATTTATACAAAATCTTAATACATTAGAGAATAATATAAAATACATTATCTATCTACTCTTACAAATTAGAAATAAAAATAGGAATACTTACCTTTGAAGATGAACCCATCAAGCCTCAATCTCTCCCTTGGCCAAGGTGTTTCACAAGAGATTATTATGGTATGTAAGGATAACTAAGATAAATGAGATCTAGGATATATAACCTATCTAAACATCCAAAAGACTTCTCCATAATATAAGATCCATATCTCCAAAGAAAGTGTGGAACCCTATACTTTATTTCTCAATTAGAATGGTCAATAACCAGATGTTCAATTGAACTTCTTCACTCTTAATTATTATCTTATGAAATGGTGGGAGATGAAATTTTATATATAGGTAGATCTTGCCCTAAATCCTCCCAAGAACATCAGTTATACACGGTCAACCCAATTGACCAAGTGTGTTTTCAGGGACAATTCACTAGGTTTGAAATAGGTCAACCAAAAGGCTAACAAGCTAAGAAAGTGAAAAATACCCCTAAACTATACTAGGTCAACCTAGTCAACCCAATACAAATGAATATATAAAAGGGGTTAAGGTAAGAAAAGAAAGAATGAAAAGATAAAAAAATAAGAATAGTTAGGACTGATAAGAATAATCTTAGGGTAAATGGTTTTAGGAGACAAGTGTGTAGATGACAAGTGGTAAAAGGAACAATAATCTTACAAAGCATTGATTGTCTTCCCAACCCTTTCATGATGCAACCCATATGATATGCACTCAGAGAGATTGAGATGCAATAGGTTCTTACAAGATATAAAGTGTTAGTAATCAATAAAATTTTAAAAATATTATGTGTATACATATTCCCCACTTGAAGCTCATCATGTGCCATGTAAGTGTAACATGGGATGGCGCTTTCGAATAGAACATGATAACACATAATGTTGATGTTAAGTAAAGTGAAATAAGAATTAAATAAGATAAATGAAAGGAATTAATTGCAAGACACATACCTTTAACTTACTTTAGTGTGTAGATAAAGAAGTAGACTTCAGGAAATGTGGTGTCTAATGTAGAGAAAAGTAGATACACCTATAATATTCAATGCATAAAATAACCAAAAATTAATTGTTTTTGAAAATAGGCATATGATAGTGGAAAATAATCTCTACTTCATCAAAAATACAACACATTTTATGGTTTGTAAAATGAATGAGTAGAAACAAAGATGGAACCAAAATAAGGAATCTACAAGACAATAATCGAAAGTTTGAGTTTTGAAAAGTATTTAAAAAAAGGGAAAAGCGAAGTCATTTGTTATTTTGATTTGTGAGAGAGGAAAAAAAGCTATGGAGAAAAAATAAGATAGGATGGTGAGGAGACAATATGTTAGACAAGGATAGGTTCCAGAGGTGGCAACAAGTGCACTACAGGTATGCAGCTAAAAATCTCAAACTAGTTTTTGAAATTTGTATTGATTTAAGTTAATTTTGAATAATTTTGAATTTTAAGCATTGATAGATGTCAAAATGAGGCAAATTAGATTCTAAGGGTAGAAAATAAGAAGAGGAGAAATGAGTTTGGAGGATTTAAGTAAAAAGTGAGAAAATATCACTTTTGTAGGAAACTGTAAGGGGTTGATAGGCAAAAAACATTGGGTTAACCAAATAGACCTAATAGGTTAGAAAACAAGTAGAATCCATAGTGCCAACCTAGTAAGTATGGGTCAACCCTATATAATTTATAGGTTGAAGGCCTAGTTTGGATTTACTAGGTGGTCTGAATGGTCCAAAATGGAAACTCGGCACTAGGAGGGGAAAATAAGGGGGTTGACTTGGATTTTGAGTCAACCAAAAAAAAGATAGGAAAATTTGGTCAAACTAGTTTGACCAAAGACCTAGAAGGATGTGAAAAAATGTGAAAAAGGTTAAAAGAGGTCTAAAATGTCTTGAAATGACCAAGTAAGGTCAAAGGATTAAGAAGGATAAAATTAAGCTAAAATGAATAAAAATAAAGGAATGTAGGTTTTTTTTGATGTAAAAGTGTAGAAAGAATGTATTTTGACTATACATGACATGGAGGAATTAATTCCTCCTTTGTTATTTTTTACATGCAAGGACAACAAGGATTTTGGAGACATGTGGATGTGGCATAGTTACCAAAATTATTAGATAGGTTTTCAGATGGAGATAGGACTAGACTAGGATCCATAGGTCTAGGTAGGATAATAGAGATGTGTTGGATCCCCCTCAGTGCTGATTTGTTAGTCATGTTCCTTAGTTGTTAGGAATGATTGAATGACACCTTTAGATGATGTTTAAATGAGAGGTGGATGGGGATGTAACAGAGGTGGATATCATGCTAGAGGATGTCCATGCCATCCTAGGGCTACCTATAGTAGGAGCATAAGTGATTGTATGGATGTCAAATACTCTAGAGGAGAGGAGAGCCTTAGTCATGTGGGCTAAAAGCTCAGATATGATATTACCAATAAGGAGAGTGAGTATGTTTAATGTTTATACATCATAGATTTTGGATATTCAGAAGGCTATGATAGGCCTTATGACATAATGGGTGTTATGTCACAAGTCAGATGTCAAGGTACCACTATTCATAGTAGCTTAGAGTAGGATGATATTGGAAGACTAAGTTATATATGATCTATGCTCTATCATCTAGTTCCAATTGGTACATGATATGTACAAGATACTAGTCAAAGGGAAGAATACCATAAGACCAATCTTATTATTGATAGATTGAATATATGAGAGGTTTCCTATGTACTAACTAGCTAGGTTGCCCCATGTGGTCGATGAAAAATTACTTTGGGTATAGATATGGAAGGAGGACTAGGTAGCATGGGCCATTCCCCACATGATATAACTATAGTTAGTGAGAAATATAAACATCATGTGGTATCCATATGAGCACATAACAACTACATGGGCAAGATGGGACATAGTTACACCAATGATATATAAGATAGAGGTGGTCATATAGTAGTTTTGGTAGAGAGAGCCATATCTAGTGGCATGGGTGCTAGGGAAAATGGGCCTACCTCATATACTGACACTAATACTGATACTTGAGGAGTGGGCTCAACACATGAGGGAGCCATGAGGGAGGATAGGATAGGGCCACTAATAGTGAGGCTAACACTAAGGCTATGTCAAGAGTGACCATAGATTAGTCTAACATGATGAGGAGTTGAGTACGAGGATAGGGATATAGAGGTAGAGATACTAGATGTACCACTACTAGTTCCATAGTGGGATGAGCAATGGCCATTGAGGACATGACATCAATGGAGGTAGGAGGAAGAGGAGAGAGTGAAGACTATTACCATCCTAGATGACCTCATAAGTGAGCCAAAGGAGATGATAGAGAGACCACTCAAACATAGGTTGAGACTAACATGAGCCATGATATCTAGGTTTGAGCTAAGGAGGTAGCCTATAGAGTATGTGTTAAGAGGCCACACAAATAGGGAGACTATACTAGGCAATCACATATATGGTGAGATCATAGTAGACAAGACACAAATAGGTAAGAAAAGATGGTTAAATTATTGCTTATATTTTATTTGGAAAGATAGATATTTTGAGATATAACAATGATCTAATATCCATATTTTATGATTTTACAGATGTAGGTGAGGATGAGGAGGAGATATGGGGGTCCTTGGTGAGGGGAGCACTCCATGACATCGTAGATGAGACTCTACATCTATATAACCCCATGACATTAAAGGATCTGAGCATACCATCTACCCTAGCTCAAGTCTAAAGAGGTGGCAAGGTAGATATAAGCAAAAGAGAGAGGATGTAGCCACCAAAAATGAGGGGTATAGGGGAGATACAAGCATGGTAGGCCCTAGTAGATGAGATAACTATGCACCTAGCTATAATAGTGTAGATGATAGAGATCTAGACCCAGCTGGTGGAGTCACAGATGCAGGCAACACACCTACTTGGATAGGTAGAGGGATTTAGATCTTAGATAACATCCTTACAACATATCATTTGAAGGAGTCAGATTGAGGCCTCAACAAGCAATGTGGCTAGGCTATGAGATAGATAGGATGGGACCCAGCCATAGAGCTACAGCATTAGATATGGATATATTAATTATATAAAATTCATGATTGATTTTGTTTCTCCCTTGTATTACTATGAATAATATAATGGACAAGTTTGGTGGATGTAACCCATCTTGGGTGAACCATGTTAAATCCAGTGTCTCCTATTATGTGCATGTTTATGTTTATTTTTAGAATTTTATATTAATTCATTTCATAGTTTCTCTTTTATGTGATTTAAGGATAGATCTAGGTCTTAATTTATCCCAATAGAAATGATTAAGTATAGAGAACCAAGAAATGGTAAAAAGGAATTTGTTTTTAAACCAATGTGAAAGATTTTTGCACCATATTAAAATAAGTAAAATCATACTAGTATCGTGTTGGAAAGTATGACAAACAAAGTAATAAAATGGAAGGTATATAAAAGAGCACAAATGGTAATAAACACACATTAATTAATTCAATCAATCATACTAAATCATGAAGTATGAAAGAAAATAAAATTGCAAAAGATTGGTCTTAAATTAGTCATACTAATTCAAGCTGGGAAGTATGAAAAATTCAAGGATGGTTGAAATATTAAATATACTTAAAAAATAAGAAGATATAAAGGTGAAAGAAAAATTAACTAAGCATAAAACATTCTAAATCAAAATGGTAAGCATGTAAAGTGACATGTAACTTCATAATCTATTGAATCTTATCTCAAATTTGAAACATGTAATTTAGATGATGACTTGGGTATTGGAAAATTTTGTGAGGAGGGTTGGGTCCTATCCATGGTCTTACACTACAACTAGATAAAGAGAACACCACTAAGGTGGAATAAATAGGAAAATTGAGTAATCAAATGTGTGGGTAATAGGAATGAAAATATGTTAATTTGTGAGGATGGTCGAGTCCTATCCATGGTCTTATAATGCAACTTACAAATGAGATCTCAAGGGGATTGATTAGTAAACAAAACAATATTTATCAAGAGAAAATATAAGGGATATAGGGAATGAAAAGGGAGTGTTAAAAAATAACACTTAGAAATTTTATGAGAAGACCTTAAGAAGCAAGAAGCATATAAAGGACATGAGAAGACATTAAGTGACTAGTGGTCATCTATGTGTAGAAGGAAACCTATTCTCTATAAACATAAAGCTTTGTAGAAAAATAAGTGTGCTACTAAGATCAAATCATGAAGGTGGATTGGTATAAGAAAAAAAAATGGACCTACCTTTTCATGACATATTCCCCATTCTATAGGACCCCTTACAAAGACATCAGTTTACTATGAAGATTGGGTACTTGCATGAGAACATAGACAACACTAAAATAGTTTTTTATTCTCCTCTTCTAATTTGTTGGCCTATCGCACCCCAAATGACCTTGGCTCTACCATGAGGCCAATTATGGAGTTTGAGCTTCAACTAGAAGAAGGAGATCTGCTTTGAATCACATCTTTTAGTGTGATTAGAATTTTAATAATAATTTTGCCTTTTGATATCATTACCTTTTATTTAAATAACTTGGATTTTAACATTCTTTTGAAGGCTTTTTAAGATTCCTCCTCCATATAGATTTGGAATGACCAATCATGAGAGAGATAGTGATATACATGAATGAGCTAAAGGCTAAGGTTAAAGGAAACTAAGTAACCAAAGTCAAAGACTTACAAGGACACTTAGGATTGAAAATGAACTGATATGTGATCTCAAGTCTCAACTGTGTGTATGCTTAGTTTGCAAAAAAAGAAAGGGAAAAAAGAGATCCAAAGTGGACTAGTAAGAGGAGATAGTAATGAGATATATTTTTTGCTATTTGATCACATGGTAAATAAAAATAATAACCAAGGGGAATAGCTCATGGATAACCAAATCACAATGACAAATTATCTATGAAAAATAAGGATAAGAAATCAAAACAATCAGAAAGATACAAGTAAGAGAGTTTTGAGAAAAACTCCAAAAATAAGCAAAGGGAAAGAAATGAAAAATATAATCATTTGTAAAATATAAAAGATAAGCAAGATATGGTATAACAAGTAAAAAATCATGATATAAGATAATAATAAATTTGACATAGTGTCAAATGATATATAAAAAAAAAGATTAGAGTACACATCTAATTAAATATAAATGTGAAAGCACCATGAATGTGCTCATAAATACTTGTAAATCTATCCACACATATTATCCAATACATCATATAAGTCTTTATGAAGCTATAATTGAATTGCTGCTAAGGTTTCATCAATATTAAATTAATATTGTGAAAATACTTCTTTTTTAATCTCTTAAAATGAAAAATTAGGAATGCTCAAAGGATCATGTTGAGGAGGAAAATTAGGTAAAGGATAGTCAGGAGAATGCATGAGATTAAGATCTATGGGAGGTAAAGGAATCACTAGAGGAGAAGGATCCACAAATGAAGGAATTACTGGTGGATAAGGATCCATAAGTGAGG